>RJWJ010006910.1:0-60095 GCA_004363605.1 Indri indri | reverse complement strand
ACTCAAAGGATTATCAAGTACCCTGAAATGACAATCCCCAGCATGGAATCTGCTTTCTTTAATAACTTTTGTATAGATTGCCATCTAAAATATAATCTGACCTCTTAGAATTTAAGAGTAAATAAATCAATGCAACTATTAACTTTGCTCAGTATTAATGCTCAGTATTAACTTTGCTTTAAAAAGAATCCCTGCTAATAAATAGTGAGACAAAAGTCCAGATGTTAGGAAACTTGGCTCCATGTCCCAGTTAGGCCATTAAATACTTGATTATGTAAGTCATTTACTTCCCTCAACTGATTTGGAGATCTAAACAGAAGACTAGAAATACCAATAACAAAACATGCTTTACTTCTCCCAGTCTCCTTTCCCATTATATCATCTTCCCAAAGGTAATCAGGAGGTGGGATAAAATTTCAGATATGATGATAGTCTGAAAACAAAATCAAAAAAATTATAAAAATATAGGCTTCTATGCATATTATATACAAACAAAATAATGCAATAGATGAGGTAAAGCATATATTAAATTGTCAATATTTAATAATTTGGCCATCACCTATTTTTTAAGTCTCTGAAAAAGTAAATGTAATTTTTAAACATAAGTAAATTAGTCTATTTAATTATTATCTTAGTGTTTTTAACTTCTAATGGACTTTAAATTCTCATGGCTGAATTCAAGTATGTGGAACCCTTTTATAAATATTTTATACTTTTAAAAATTAAGACCACTATGGCAAAAATATTTATCAAAGAATATATATATTGTGTGTGGGGGGGGATAGACAAAGGCACGTATTTATTACTGTGAATTAAAAGAAGATATGAACCTCTGACTGGGCAGTGGGGGGGACAAGGGCAACATATGTAATCTAAACATTTGTACCCCCACAATATGCATAAATAAAAAAATAAAAAAAATAAAAGAAGATATGTTATTAGCATTTGTTATGGTTAGATCTCAGAAAGTTAAGCTGTTATAAGTGTGATCTTTAGCTCCGCATCTCTTTCACCATGTTTCCTGGAAGATAAGGAAAAAAATACAAAAATGCAAACTTAAAAATTTAGATTAGAAAAAAAATGAGGTATAAATACTAAAAGGAGAAATAAACTGTACAATCAGGGAATCTCTTTTGTTTAACTAGATAAAAATTAAATCTCAATATTTTGGCTCAACTTTTCAAATGGATTGTTCCCTAAAGAGTTCAGAAACGAGAAAGGAGGAACAGCTTTAATTGGACTATAACAAACACCAAGTAGAATAATCTCACCATCATTTTAAACCTGAATTTTGGATACTCATTATTCAGGGAGTTTCTCCTGAATTAGTCACATCATCTGTTCATTTTCCTGAGTCCTTTCCCTCTTTATTCCTTTTTATTTATTTATTTATTTGTTTGTTTGTTTTATTTCAGGATATTATGAGGATACAAACATTTTGGTTACATTTTATGTCTTTGCCTTGCCCAAGCAAGGATTGGAGGCACACCCTTCCCCTCTACGATGCTCACTTTATTCCTTGTGGTTATATCCCATTCTCTCTCAAGAAGCAAATAAACTAGTCAACCCCTCTTATACAGAATAGTTTTTGTCCTCCTTACTAAAGCCTTAAAACCAGAAAATTTTACAACTTTAGAGTCATTCATGTTTTCTATCCCAAGTATTTATCAAGGAATTTTTCAAAATACATTATGTCTTGCCTACAAGAAGATGTAGGAATTTCCTGGTTTGTTAATAATTTTTAGAAGAGTAGCAATAAAGGAATGAAAATCCTACAATTGCATGGCATTAGAGATATTTACATGAATCTAAGTATATATTTCAGAAACTCTAACCTGATTTTTAAAGAAAACACTAAGTGAAAATGAGATTTAATCAGGTGAAAGATTGAATAGAAAGGGGAAAAAAATGAAGCAAAATGGAGCAAAGTGTCTGACTTAGCCTGCACTGTCAAAAATTAGAAATTCTTGTTGGTTTTCTTTCTCATTTTTAATTCTCTGAGCATAATTTGTTTTAATGAATCCGTTTCTAGGCAGTCTAAAACCATCACTATTGAAACAAGAACTAACTTTATATCAAGAGGACTTAGTTCTAAGCTCAAATAGCTCTGTTTAAATGGTAAAATTGTTAACTATTTCATCTATGAGGGGAAAGAAACAGCTTATAAACCTTAACTAAAATTGTATGTCACGCCCTGACACTTTTTTCCTTTGAAAAGATATTACAAAATACATGTCTGCTAGTTTTAAATATGTAATTGATCATCCAGCTATTCTTTTGATCATCCACATAATGGAGCTATTTTCTTTTCATCTTTAAATGTGCATTTCACATCACTGTCTCCTGGAGAACATGCTGTTCAAATACACTTAATGATATTTTGTGCTTTCCTTTGACATTTGTTTTATTTATAAATTGTGCTTTACATATTTAACCTTCAGAGATCAAGTATATTTACAAATGAAAAGGCTTGAATATGTGAAGAAAAGAGTAATTCAGATCTGAGTCAGAGCATCTTGTAGATTGCAACTATTAGTGGGGGCTAGATACTTCCTGCTTAGCCTCTGACCCTTGAGTCTCCAATTCTACATACTTACCCAGTTGAGAGATTTAAGGAGGCTTTGGGGTTATTAGAAATTGCTTATCAAGCTGGTTTGACAAAAGTCCATACAGATAGATTCACTTTGTCCTTGCCTGCCACCTGGCCTGCCCCATTCTAGCACACTTAGTTGCTCTGGCCACATGTTGGACTTTGGGGACTTCTTTTTACCCTACCACACTGACCCTTTAAATCCGAGTTTAGGTTCTTTTTAACATGCCAAAATAGTTAGAAGTGGTAATTTAGAGCTGGTGTGGCTTATTCAATTCATAGAGCCCTCAGGAATAAGCATGGTTTACATACCCTTCTATATAGGATGCATAAAATAACTTATTTTCCTTTGGGTAGATACCCAGTAGTGGGACTGCTGAATCAAATGATAGGTCTACTTTTAGTTCTTTGAGAAATCACCATGCTGTTTCCACAGAGGTTGTACTAATTTGCAGTCCCACCAACAATGTATAAGCATTCCTTTCTCTCTGCATCCATGCTAGCATCTATAGTTGTATCTTCCTTATAAAAAGACACAAAATGAAGTGATTTTATCTAAACTCCATATAATTAGCATCACCAATTGAAATCGAACACTTGTTTTTGTGTGACAAAAGATAAAGAACCCCATATGTGAATTTATGTTCCCAGTTTTTCAATTTGTACATTCAGCACACCAATGACAGGGCCTCACCGAAACATTTTCCTAAAGTCTTCTTTTAGCTATGACATCCTGCTGTCCCAAATATAAAGGATTGCTTACTGCCCACATTTGAAAAATATGTATTTATATGTTTATTTATTCATGGACTCTTTCAATAAACACTTGAGTATTTCTTATGTGCTTGCAAGTGTGGAGGATAAGAAGAATATACTTCTGAGGAGAAGCCGTATCTTTCCATTCCATTGGCTCAGAGCCTAACAGAGGGATTAAAAGACAGCCAAAGCTCTCATTATATGTTGCACAAATAAGTGAACAAGTGATTGAATCAATGTGGCTACTGATTTTAGGAACACACAAATGTAATATAAGAGATTAACAGCAGTAAAATAGTAAAATACGTTACTGAAAAAAAAAGCCACAAGGAAAAAAGGACACAAACAATTAAGTGTCAAATTAGTTGTGCTTCATTATCAGGTAGAAACTTGGGATCACTGTCATTCTTTTCAAGAACTGCATTTCTTAGATCGCTCTGCCCTTAGTAGTTCCGTGTCAGAGTCTGTCAGTGAGGAGCTCTTGTGCGCAGTTTGGAAGGTAGAACAGAAAGAGCAGCCATGATTCTTGCAGCTGCAGGTTCGTCTATGGGCACGTTCCTTGAATTATCCACTGCAGTGGTAGAGTAGCTGAAATATTAATAGCAGGATAGTGTTTATTAAGAAGTACTTCCGTTGGCATTGCAGTCTAAAATAATCTCCGGTATTACCCTGTGGGTCATGAAATTCACAGTGGCTTCTAGACAAGCTCCAGAAACCTATCAGATGCAGCTGAGATCCCTGACTTTCATTCCTCCATCACTTTCATGGCGGTGTAAGCCTCTGTTAAATTTTGCCTAAAGTTGCCTCTATGCACAGCAAAGTTTAACCTAACTTAATATGTAAACAAACTGCAGCCTAACCTGGAAGTATATTTTCATAAGTAACCAAGTTTCAGCCAATGACAGCAGCCGAACTTTCAGTCAATCACAGGCTGCAACTGCTCAGGCATGTCCAAATAAGGCAAACATCTAGCAATAACGAATCAAGCTGTTTCTGCATGTTACTTCCTTTTTTTTTTTTTTTTTTTTTTCTTTGCCTATAAATACTACCTCCCCACATGGAAACTCTCTGAACCTTTACTGGTTCCAGGTACTGCCCAATTCATGAATTATTTCTTTGCTCAAATAAACTCTGGTAAATTTAATTTTTCTGAAGTTTTTCTTTTGCCACCTCTGAAATCTAGAATCCCTATCTTCCCCCCCCCCCCCAAGAAACTTCCAGCACCAATCATGTGAAGTCTTCCCCTGATAAATCTTGGCCATTTTAATCCCTTGTAGGTGCTGCTCAGCTGGTCCTTTCTACTTCTCTGAGAGTTGAACAACTCCTTCCTCAGCTGCTAGAGGGCAAGAGGTTTCTTCTTAGCCCTGTCCTGCTACTGCTGTCACCCACCCATGTACCTACTCAGCATCACAGCCCCTTACCAGACAACCCTCCCTTGTAGCTCTGCATTCCAGCTTTAACAGATAAAGCACATTCATCTCAGTTTCCTAGCAGCTCTGGTTTTATCTCCTCTTCAATAAACTATTTTTCCAGCCGCTTATGTTCAAGAGTGATTTTAAGTTATATGTAAATGTGATTATCAACTAAAGACTATTTTTAAGTATAAAATATACTTTTTATTTATAATTATATGGAAAAGGGGACAATTTAGCTTATAGGACAGTTCTTCAAAAGTATACATACATAAACATTTTAATTCATAGAATGAAATCAAACATGGGCAGAGAGACTCAGAGTAGGTGTAAGAAAGTAGAAAATATCATGAGCGGAATCCATTAAGATCCAGCCAGGGCTGGATCACATGATGGAGACCAGGCACAGCACGGAAGAGTGGGGCAGGAGTATACACTAGTCTGAAGGTTTTATTACCAGGTAAAATGCTCTTTATTTTTTTAACATACAAAATCAGTTGGTTCTATTTTTTGGAAATACATAGAGAAAGAAGGGAAGTCTTAATAATTCCTTTAGGAATTTGTTGCTTCGTTATACTGACAGCATCACAAATTTGAATGATGTATTTTTGGCTGCCAGGCATCAGCTTTTCAGCACATACGAGAGATTGTTAACGGCATGTAAAAAGTTTGAAATGAGGCCACCTTTGTAGGATGCTTTTGCCTTTGTTAATGAAATGACTAGATTTCAAAGGAAAGGTATAGTAACCTACTGAGGACACCTGAATAAAACATAGGCTATATCAACTGGAAAAGAGCAAAGGACTAAATGTGCTTTGCTGGGTAAGTTTTCTCATGTTTGTAGCAAAAAGAGGAAATAAAAAATTAATTAATAATACAAGTTGATTTATGGATACTTTTCTAAGAAAGTTTTGAGATGTTCCAAGAAAGTCTGCATTTCTGTAAATGGAAGAACACA
The DNA here is from genome assembly GCA_004363605.1 of Indri indri. NCBI lineage: Eukaryota > Metazoa > Chordata > Mammalia > Primates > Indriidae > Indri > Indri indri. The sequence goes on along the minus strand of RJWJ010006910.1, from coordinate 54,379 downwards.
TATACTAGAATATACTCATGAAACTTATCAGTTCTTGATTTCTACTCTGAGAGCCCCGTATGTTTCAAAATGAGAATTAATTAACCAGAGGCTTTCACATGCTCTACCCTAGTGTGTAGATCAATGATCTTGGCAAGATAAATGGGGGAACCATCCCTAGCTAAGGTCTTCACTCTGAGCTTGTTCCACCACCTTGGCTCTTGTCATTGTTCACCATCAACCCTGTATGCTTTGAATCATTTCTGGAACCCGGGAAATTGTGTTGCCACATATGCCTATAGCTTAGTTCTTGAAGTTTCAGTTTCTTTCAAATTATTATTATTTATTTTCACCATTTCCATCCTACCCAGTTATGGCCTTAAATTTTATTAATAGTTCCCACAGTTATGGCTCTGCCACCCGCTGCCTACTGCTTGTTTACCAAAACCTTCCCAAAATGCATCCCTGTCCTGGCATATTGTCTTACAAGGTACTGTTAGGCATCTCTCAAACAGTCTGCCTCTGTGCTGAGGTGCACATCTTAATTCTTGGAGCCCATTAGTAACCTGAATACCTGCCTTTGTGTCTTTCTAATTTGAAGGATTCCATTGATAACTACTTGGCTCTATCTCCCAATTACTGGACCTAGAAATAAATTCTTGTACTACATTGATGAGAAAGACCAGGATAAGTCAAAAGTAATGGTTTTCGAGAGTCGAAAGTATGTAATCTTGCAAATGAAGAAGTGAAGATTTTTAAATTTTCTCCAATAAATCTGAAAGAATATTTTTCACAGATATTTATACTCTGCTCACATTAAGAGATATTTTTAACAAAAGGGTGACTTTATTATGAAAATAAATTAATATTTGCAATTGTATGTACTTCTATAATGCACCTTTGTATAAAGTTCCAAATAATTTTTGATTTTTAGCCCAATATTTTTTTGAATAGGATTAAATTAAAAACGTGTTCTTCTATGTTACTTTGGAGGTAGATCTTATGCCAAAGTGAAATATAAAACTATTAAAACTAGATGGCTGATAGAATACAATAATTAGACTAAGTATCTATGAAACCATTGTAATTTTCCATTTAACCAGTTATAAATGTGACTATTTTTATTTCTCTCAGTGTTCTACCATAACAGAAAGCATCTGCAGCTATAATTGTGTAGAGGAAAGGGTTTAGAACTGAGGAGATATGGTGTTCTAAGTCTGACTCAACTTCTGGTTAAGTATCTAATTTTAAGGTGATTCATCATTTGTTTATCCATCACATAGTTCTGTGTGTAGGTAGACTTAGCTCACTCTATTTTGTGATTTTTTTAATAAACTTTAAAATATTTTAAGTGTCTTTCATCTTTAATATTTGATTTAATGTTTAGAAATTCATTTAATAGCATGGAGAGTATAAATTCAGAATGTATGATGTAATTATTATAAATTAATTACATCTTAGGTGACTTTTAAAAGCTGGAATTTAATGCACACATATAAAAGAGAAAACCTAGTTAATATACAATAAAATTATATGAGAATTACTTAAACTTAGGCTATGAATGTAAATTACATTCTTATTAGCATGTAAAACTTTCAGTATTACTTTTCTCAAGATATTTGGGCATTACCATAAAGCATAGTTACAGCCAGAGTTAATTTTTTTAAATAAAAACAGGATTATTTTATTATGTTTTGGGTGCTACTAAAAATATACTTAATTAACTTCTTAAAAATAATTATTAATATATCAAATAGAAATTACAAATGGACATTACCAGCATTGCCTATATCAGCATTGTTATAAGCATAGTGATATATGTTTGTACACTTATACATGTATGTATGTCATGCACTATGTACACATAAATAACAATTGATCAATATATTAACATCAACCTTTAAATAAATTTTTTGACAGTTGAAAGTTACATGTATTAGGATCTATTTCAATTAAAAAAATACACATATGGCTAAAATGGAACATTTGAGATCATAAAGTTTTCATGGTACTGACATTTAATGGCAGAATTCCATAACATATATTAGTACAAATTGAGAGATAAAACATAAATATTTTACTTAAAATTAAACAGGCATTTAAAAATTGCATGTGTAATCATCAATGCACTTAAAACATTTTCTTTTACTTTTACAAATTTATCTATAGGCTTAGTCATGAAATTTTCTTACTCATATCAAAAGTAAGACTGTGTTTTACTAATCAATTGAAGAGTACAAAATTATTCTAAATCTACTTAAATTTTAAAAATAAATTACTATCTTTATGCCTATTTATAAGATAATGTATATTCCAAATAGATTATGCTCACTAATCACTAGTTTTTACTACAATTTTGCTTTCAAATATTATTTTCATAGCTACCACTAACTTAACTAATAGTAATGGGAAATCAAGTAGAAGTCATTGCTTGAGCTATAGATTCTGTAGACCAGTTTGGAAAATAAATTTAACAAATAAATTTATGACAGTAGGAAAAATTGTACAAATATAATTAAAAGACAGAAGAAAGTCTTACATGTTTATAATATACAAGGAAAAATTTGTGACACTCAGATATTTGTGATACTTCTTTGCTTTTGCAAATAAAAATTTCTACTCTTATGCTTTTCTTACTTATCCTTGTTCCCTTTTCTACTTTTCTTGTCCTCACAGTTCTTGAATATCAATATTTCTTGAATTTGAATCCCATATTCACCTCTCTCTGTAGACTTCCCTTTGATTATCATGATGTTATTTTAGTCAGGGTTAAACTGAACCTGACTTGGTTAGATAGTTGCTTATAAAATCCTGCTTACAGCAGGAGTCCCAAAGAACCAATTCTTTGCAAAAGAGGCCAGATAAAGGAAAAACCTTGACAAGAGAACAATTAGATGTGGATTTCACTACTCTCCCTGTCATTACTTGACACTGGTCAACACTTCAGTCCCTATGAATGTCATAAACCTTCTGCCCCTCTAGTATTCCCTCAAGATTTAAAGTCTTCTGCAGGATCATTCAGTTGGCCATGCTTGGGTCACAAAGCCATGCCCCAAATATCCAGGGTGACTAAAAGAACGGCCTTTCTTCTTTCAAGATAAGTGCACCCATATAGTCTCCTAATTTTTTGTCTGCTATTGTTTTCTCCTGGACTTCCTAATAAGCACTGAAATTTGTCATCTTTCACAGATAACTAATATCCCCAGTGATTCCTTTCTTCTCACACTTAAGTTTACATATTTAATTAACATTTACCTGAGGTAGGTACAGGGGACTTAATTATGAATAAGAAGTTGTCCTGGCCAGAGAGGAGATCACAATCAATGGGAAAGCCCACACATTGAGCTGTACTCTCCTGTGATAAATACTGTTCTAAACACAGAAATAGTGCTATATAAATTCAGATGGGAAAGGATTTAATGAAAAATATTTTAGAAGACATCCTAATTCTTTCTACTCTGTTTCTACCCCTCCTTGACCTTACTACCTCTAGTCCTTTCATCCTACACTTTCTTGTAACAATGTTCTTTCTATAGTGTACCAGCAATCACACTACTTTCTGTTCGAAGGCCTCAGTTGTTCCTCTTTCACAACTATAGGATGAAATCTAGTCTTTATCACTTTATTTGAAGTAATACAAGAATTAGCTGCCATTTCCCATTAGTATCATTATGTTAATCAAAATTCTTAATCTTCGGGAACACTAAATTTCTCTTTACTCACATTTTACACTTCACCTATAATATACCTCTCTCAATTGTTCCTGTAAAAATCCTATAGATATCAATACTTCAAATAACCCTGATAATTTAAAGCCTTTCATGGTTTCCTTGACCTGAAGAATTTTCTTTAGTGTTATTCATTAGCTACCAATGTCCATTATCCATTTAGCATTTAATCATTTGTTATAGGGACAGTGATAATATTTTCTTCCTATTTTCTGCTCAGTGTCTCATACAGCTAATAGATGCTACAAGTTTATAGGTCTCAAAATTCAAAAGTAAAGGAATCCTTCTCTCTGCTTAACATACTAATTTATCATTTCAATTATCTTTATAGAGTATCAGTTTAAAATAAAAATTAAACAGTTCATTTATTTATCTTTATTATTGCTGTGATTGCCCTTGGGGGTCTTCTTTATAAATTCTTTGCCTAGGCTAGTATCTAGAAGAGCATTTCCAACGTTTTCTTCTAGAATTCTTATGGTTTCATATCTTAGATTTAAGTCTGTTATCCATCTTGAATTAACTTTTGTTAGTGGTGAGAAGTGTGGATCCTGTTTCAGTCTTCTACATGCAGCTATCCCATTTTCCCAGCATCATTTATTGAATGAGGATTCTTTTCCCCAGTGTTTTTTTTTTTTTTTTTTTTTGTCTTCTTTGTCAAAGATTACATGGCTAGATGAGGATGGTTTTATATCTGGGTTCTCCTTTCTGTTCCATTGGCCTATGTCTCTGTTCTTGTGCCAGTACCATACTGTTTTAGTTACTATAGCCTTGCAGTACAGCTTGAAGTCTGGTAAATTGATGCCTCCCAATGTGTTCTTTTTGCTTAAGGTTGTTTTGGCTATATGAGGTCTTCTCTGGATCCATATGAAGCATAGAATTATTTTTTCTAGATTTATGAAAAGTGATGTTGTTATTTTAATGGGGATTGCATTGAATCTATAGATCACTCTGGGTAGTACAGACATTTTGACAATGTTGATTCTGCTGATCCATGAGCATGGTTTATTCTTCCATCTGTTTATGTCCTCTATTATTTCCTTCCTCAGTGTTTTGCAATAATCTGGGTGGAACTTGAGACTAGCCTCCTAAGTGAAGTGTCTCAAGAATGAAAAAATAAACATCATATGTACTCACTATTAAATTGGAACTAACTAATCAGCACTCATGTGCATGGATGAAAGTAAAACTCAGTGGAAATCCAGCAGGTGGGGTGGGGAGGAGAGGATGGTGAAATCATATCTATCTGGTACAATACACATTATCTGGGTGATGGGCACACTTACAACTTTGACTCAAGGAGTACAGAAGCAATCCATGTAACCAAAACATTTGTATCCCCATAATATTCTGAAATAAAAAATAAATAAATAAAAAATAAATTAAAAAAGTAAACTATTCAGTGAGCAGCAACAGAGTATTTGGATAAAGAATAGAAAGATAATGTTTTAAACAATGACAGTTTTACCAATTTATAAATTTTTATGGGTAGAGAACAGAGCATCTTGCATATAGTTAATACATTTTTAATTTAATTATATACTTTTTCATGAATTCTATATTACCTATCATAAAATTGTCTACCTGGCTATTTTATAATTAAAATTAAATTGAATTGCCTAATAGGTTTAAGATATATAAGTACCTTATAGTAAAACTATATCAAAGCATTTTTATAGAAGTATAGTGGAAAAAAAAAAGTACTATGTAGGGATATTTGGGTAATTCCTACTTAGGTTTCCTTTTTTCCCCTAAGTTGACACAGTGCTAGAAATTATATATCCACCACTTTTCTAAACTGACCTTAATTTTCAGATAATTTATTTTAAAAAACCCAAACCATGTGCAAGTATGATAATTGAGAGTACATAAAATGGAGTGTTTTATTATTTCTTTTAGAACTATTTTACACATCATTTTAGAACATGTTGAACACTAAAAACATTTGTGTTCTAATAATTTACAGACTGCACATTTAAGCTGTTTGCACTTTCTTACTTCTGTGTTCGTTATTTTTCCTAATAAAATCCCTATACCTGTGCTTTATTTTCTTCTCTCTTACTCTTTTTTCACATTGTTTTAACTTCTTTTATACACTTTCTCCATCTATTATGACCTGTCATGTCTTTACATTCTCCCTTTGCCATTTTTATTTTCACTTTCCTCAAATATCTCAGATCAATTACATCTTAATATTCAACCTTGTCTCTTTCCCAAGACATTAATTTTCTCATCTCTTAACTCATTTCTTAACTTCTCCTTCTTCCTTTCTAACCTGAATCCAGGGCAGTCCAGTGGCTGCCTTCCCATACCTCTATAGCCTCAGCACACAGAACTTTCTCTGACAAGGCTCACCATCTTCATTCCTCAAATCAGTGGTGTTCCCAAATTCTTATTTTGATTAAATCCTACTACAGTATTTATTATCTGCTCCTGAGATCTATTGCCTACTTTGGCTGGTACTATTCATTCCACATACTCCTCCTAACTCTTAGAACATTATTTGTTGATGGTGTTTTACATTGACTTCTCTTCTACAGAAAAACGTATATTCTAACTCTTTAGAATTTTATTATAAATACCGGTCTTCATTATAACCAGTAGAACCCAACTCTGGGTAATTTATTCAATGTACACACATATCACATGTACACACATATGCACATGTACACATTTGTATGTGTATATATATATATGTATGTGTATGTATATGTATGTGAATAAATGTGTATATATGTGTGTATATGCACATATATAATTGAAAGGGGATTTATCAGAAAGATGTTGAGGAGGAAAGGTGAAGAAGTTTCAGAAAGGACAAGATACAGAAAAGTCAAGAACAATTAGCAGGAATTATTGGTGGTTTCTTCAGATACTGCCATTCCTATGAGCTTGTTCCGAATATTTTTAAGTATTCATGTCCTTTACCTAAAGGTGTACATATTAGGTGCTAGCATATGATTTGCACAGCTAAGGTCAGGAGAGGTGACATGTTTTAACACCTCCAAAACTTTAGTATCTGAGGGCTAAGTCACAAAAACAAAATCCAAGTGTTGTTAAGAGAATAAAGAGAAATAGATACTAGATAGAAATTGGAGTCATCCACTGCCTGTGCCTTTCCCTGTCCTCTCAGAAAATGTCCTGGCTCTGAGGGGATGTGCAGAGGAAGGGGAGTCAGGGAGGCTGCCTAAAGCACTGTTCATATCCCCAAAGTCCTGTACATTATTCATCTCTGATCAAAGTCACAACATAAATATGACTAAAAAGGGGAAACTACACAGTGATAGTCTGATAATGGACACTCAGTTATTATGTATCCTACTAAATGCGTTACACTAAAGTATGAAGAACATTGTTCATTTCCAGACCCTTTTGGTTGTGTGTGATTCTTTGCAGTAAATCATCCTGAGATTTTCTCCTAAAAGGTACATTAACAGACAAATAAGAAGGAAGCAAACAAATAAATTTTGTTTTTATTATGAAAAATGCCTCCATTTGGATCAAATGTTCAACTTACTTATATGTGTACATGTACATATTGTTGTGGTGGCTTTTTCTTCTCTTTCATGGAAACTTGAGTTATCAACCATGTTATGACCTTAACTGGACAAGGCAAATAGTTTTATATAAAAAATTATTGTTTGTTGGTGGAGATTATGTTTTGTTTGTAGAAGAATCTTTTTACTTACTGTGTAACATAGTTCAGATCTTTAAAATCAACCACTAATTTCCCCTATTTTTGCTACTTGGAATTAGATAAGGGCATAGGAGGAGAGTAGGAGGACAGAACAGATGAATTCAACATACCACCCAAGGAAGAATGGAGTCTAGATGCCTGAACACAGCCCTAGGTGGGAAGTCAAGTGGGGTTGTTATGGCACAGAGCTGGTGATCATTCTGTGGAGCTGTCTCAAGCATTATCAGAGAGAAAGGGTGCAGTTTCTAAGATATTCTAGAAATAATCTTTACTGATTTTTCCCCATTAACACATATATGAGAGATACACAGATCCTCTAATTACATGACTAAGGCAAAATTGAAAATCTGATGAATTTTCCACCTGATTTGACCAAGTATTTGACCAATATGATGGTATTATGCAAATATACAAATTAATTAATTACTTGTTATTACTATTTTATTATCATCATTATTATTATTTTTTGTTCTGTTACCCAGGCTAGAGTGTCATGGGGTCAGCCAAGCTCACATCAACTTCAAACTCCTGGGCTCAAGCCATCCTCCTTCCTCAGCCTCCCCAGGAGCTCGGATTGTAGGCACACACCACCACGCCTGGCTAATTTTTTAAATTTTTAGTAGAGACAGGGTCTCACTCTCTCTCAGACTGGTCTTGAACTCAGGCAATCCCCCCACCTTGGCCTCCCAAAGTGCTAGGATTACAGGTGTGAGCCACCTCACAAATATACGTATTTAAAATTTGAATATGACCTATGATTTTAAAACATAAAATCTAGAGCAATTCACTTTTTCTGTACTGCTAATCACATTTTTAATCAGATTTTACACAGGAATATCTTTGATTTTTTAAAATAGTTATGTTTTTAATAAATTCTAGATTTTTAAGCATTGTATAATCATTTCATATATCTTTATCTTAAGGCAGAAGTTAAAATAAGCATTCATGAATAACTTTAGAATTTTTAAAAGTCACATATATTATGTAAGAAATAAAATTTTGATAATGGCATTATGTAAAAATATAATGTGGGATGGTATTAAAGGTTTTCAGAAGAAAGAGATTTAAAAAAAATAAGTTTTCAACATTTTTGCTAATAATTTCACTCTTTCATGTTATGAATAATACTTCAATGTAAATATTCCTGGTAAAGAATATTTTCATTAACATTTCCAAAAGTAACATAGTGTTGGAAAATTAGTTATAAACGTTTTTATTTAAAAATATTCTGTATATGAAATTTTGTGTAGTCATTATCTCACTGTGTGACATTCTACCTTCAGTGCTTTTTTAGATCTAAATAATTTGAATTTATCTTTTCCATTTTTCCTCAAAGGGGTCTTTAAATTATTACTACCAGTATGCAATCATTTACTGCTAGACTAAATTTCCTACTGGGTAGATTTGAATATGCATTATGGCATTTGGGAGAACAAAATAATAAAATAAATGAAAAAGGGATTGATTCCCAGTATTCATTGTAAAACAAAAATAATGCCCTCGTTAAAATGGGAGAAGGGAATTACACACACCTATCTTCATGAAAATGCTCCTGCCTATGTTACTCCAAAGGTAGCACTAACAAAAGTTTGCAATTATGTATTTTTCCTTTTTATTTTGTGCATTACTACAAATATCATATACATAATTGTTATCATTCTAGAACAGAACAATAGCCATCTGTTCATGATGATTTTGTATGATAGAGAGTTGCTCTTGAGAAAGACTTAGCCCCCTTGATATACGTAATTGAAAAATACTCTGTCACCACAGGGAAATTATTGCATACTACGCCATTTCCATTAGCGTGTGCCCTGTAGAATTGAAGTTGATTATTATTTTAATGTGGCCATGATGTCAGTCTCTATATTTTCCCAACCACATTAATTCCATTGAATACAATTAAAGTCTGTTCCCATAACGACCATGAGTGGAAGGAAGAACTACGGTACAATTCAATGCCACACTTTAAAGAACATGTAATGTCAAAGAGGAGACGGTGTTAGTAGGTGGGGGGAATTCAGTAGCCACAGAGAGAAGTCTAGGAATCTGCAACCTCAGACTGCACATTAAGAAACCTTCTGCTACATTATCAGGCAGACAAGTCATGAAGAAGCAATTATTTGCAGCATAAAATTCAACTATTTCAGGAAATACAATGCCTTCAAATTTTATATAAGGATGCAAAACATTTTTAAATCTAAACTTTGAAGATGAAGGAATAGTCATATGGTTTAAACAGCATCAAACTAGGGACTTACCAGAGCTCTGTATTTGTAAAATTATAATTTTGTAATTTAAAATTGAAAACCAATACATTTCTTCTTTTCAAATGCATGAGCAAAAGTTCCAGCCTCTTTCAGCAGGAGGAGATAGAGATGATTTATGTAGGAGGCAGAAGAAATATTTTGTTTATCTGTTTTGAGAAGTTAACAAAAACCTTCCTTGGGAATAACCCAGAAAAACAAATAAGCTATAGATAAAAGCATGAAAATAGCAGCTGAGGTCACAGCCTTTAACCTAAAGGTAACAGTAAGGAAATTAACTTTCTTTCTCTGAAGAACGGTTTGAGTCATTCCAAAACTGATGAGGCCAAAGCTTGGAGGAGAGCCTACGTAGCAAGAGGAAAGTGATACTTAACATTAGCGATGACTTAAGCTTTAATGCACTGTAATGTAGTTCATATAAACAAAACCTCTTTGGAGCCCTCAATAATTTTTAAGAGCATAGGAGAGTCCTCAGACCAATAAGATTAAAAACCACTAGCCTAAGATCACAAATCTCATAAAAATGCAGCAGGCACTTGAGCCCAAGCCTGAAGAAAAATAATACTTTGTAAAACAACTCATGCTACTTATGTGGTTATCATTTCTCCTTAATTATATAGTCTTACGTCTTGAAGAAAAATTAGAACTCGTTCTTACATAAACAATTCATTTTAAGGATGGGGAAACTGAAACCCAGAATACAAACATCTGCCTAGTATTTAACACTGGAAAAACAATTCTTAATCTTTGACCTAAGGCAATGCTATCTTAGTTATTCTGCATTGTTTTATTTGGAATTTTTATTTTTCTTTGTCTTTAAATGGACATTATTTCATTGTTTTAATCAATGCTAGAGTAACTAAAAGCAACAAGACCAAATTATTTACTCGTTGGAATATTTCGTTAATATAAATATATAGTTTTTTCATATATGTGTTTTCTTCATTTAAAATAATGTTTTATAAGAAGGAATAAAAGTTGATTTTTGTTATAAAGTAGTTTATACCAGTTTCATTAAATTTTCTATGAGTTGTACCTCTGCTCACGTGAAAACATATAGATATTCACAATGTCAGACACCCAAACTGCTAGAGGAGTAGAAAGCACAATCTAAGTAACTTCAAAAAGGCTAAAAAAACACCTTGTCTTTCTATTCAGGAACATTCACAAGTGTCAAAGCCCATTACATTGCTTCATCACTCTACTTAAAAGTGTCCTTGTCTGTGAGGCCTTTCCTTTTGCAAAGGAAAGCTACAGGATTTACCAGTGAAATTTTTTTCTAAATTTGGGGATAAAGAAAAGAGTAGGGATCTCTTCCCCTCTTGAAGTTTCTAAATATTTATATTGTCCTGACTTGAGAGAGTCTCAGGATTTTAGAGTCACTTAGTTCCAGCATTATCCAGTTGATTTTTATTATACTATATATCTAGGAAACAAGACATTTTCAATTTAAAAAAAAAAATGCAGTTTCTTGTTGTTGCCATATTAAAATCAAAATGCACTTTCTTCCCTCTACAGCTTTACCAGAAAGTTGACTTGCATGATGAATGGTCCCATTTATGTTACGTTCCATTTTGGGGGAACGAATAATTTTAATAACTAGCTAGAATTGTTTATAATTTTTTTATATTTTGAATTTATTGCTTCACCCTTGTCATACAATAGAGCTATGAAGACTTGATTTTCTTCTCTGTTCAGCTTTTAAGCAGGTAGCCTTCTTTAAAAACATAATTTTATATTATTTCTACTATTAATAAATCCTCTTATAGGTTAATTCATTGTCAAATATTTTTGGTAACAAGATAAATGATTACTTTGGTTATCAGTACCATTTTACCATGAAACAATTTAATTTAACTGAACTTTTTGTAATAATTTTTGGGATTTTTACAAAGTACCAAAGATTTTTCATGTTTAAGTGAAAGAACTGAAGTCTTAATGGAAATGACTTAACAACAGATGTGCCGGCTATCAATTCAGACTTGAATTTGCTATGTGAAGTGAGATAGAGATTACAAGAAAAGAGGGGGTGCTTTTGCTGAACCTGAATATAATTTCCATGCTACATTCAGGTTTCACAGGTATATAAGAAAGGAGATATTTTAAAATGTAGGAATGGAATTATAAGGTAGAATCTGTGGAATAATTAACCAATTCAAATACTATATTTTTAACTCTCATGTTTGCAGAAATTAAATGAATAGCTTCTTCTTTGCTGTACCCAAATGGCACACATATTTTTGGATAATTAGCATCCTTATTCCAATAAAGACAAAAAGCAAGCTAGGGTGGAGTGGTGGTATCATTTTTCTTCTATCTACTACTCTAATTTCAGCCCAAAGTCTAGGATGCTTCAACTCCTCTCCTTACCAGTTGTTGGGGAGCATGAGCAATTCTATTTTTTCAGCTTCCACTTTTGTCCATATTATTAATTGTTCCTCCACAGGATAGGTAAAATTGAATGAGATTCATTGCCTTTCTTTCCTTTATGATATAGGTCAATGCTTACTTACATATGCCATGCACTCTTGTTCTTTTCAGTTCCTCTTAGACTTGACAGTCTTCAGATATACAGCCCTGGTGCTTTTAATCTCTAGGCAGGAGACTTGTTGAGCAAGCCATCCTCCTGGGCAGGCTGCACAGCAGGGGTGAGATGAATTATGGGATCAGGACCATTTTCCAGCCTTTCTACCCTCAATTTGAAGGTGAGCGAAATGCAGTGAGCCTAGTTATCATGAATTAAAGGTGGGAGGTCAAAGACACCACTGTGGTCTCCAATTGTGCTATCCAGCATTGTCAGGAAACTAGTACTGTAATAGAACCAATTCTTGAATATCTTTTTGTCTCTTGGGGGTTTTAACCAGTGTTTAAAACAACAGAGGGCAAGAGGAATTTGTAGTTGGACCCCCAAGAACCAGCAGCAAGCAAATAACCAAGTTAGAGAGAAGAACAAAGCCAAGTTTTTTATTCACATATGACAATTTTTAAAAATCGGTTGAATTTTAAGTTATAATGAAGTCATACAGAAGTCTAATTTGTTCAAATTAATGTATGTCCATTATTTTAAAAGTTATCATAATTAGAAATTATTTTGGCTTTGCAAATCTGCAAATCTGACAGTATATAGTTTTCTTTTTGTCTATAACAATAGGAAAATAAGCAACAGAACATATATTTCCAATCCAGATCAGGACATTTTTCTCATGCTCATTTTGATGCATTAAATAATCTCATGCATTGACTTTTAGGCTATCTTAATATTTATGGAAAGGAAGTAGGAATTTTTTTTCCCAATATGCAGTTGTTATTAAGGCTCCTTGAGTTAACTCATGCTGTGCGTTAGAAAGGCTAATCATTGTGAGATTTTAAAAAAGGCAGTCAATACACTTGTTCCCCTATGTGGTCTGAGTTGTATTAAATGGCTTCTAGTAAATTATTACTCCCCAGACACAGAAATCATTGTAAGTCAGGTGTTTCAGAACTTTCACATCACCAGTCTGGAAGATCAACACTAAATTGTCCATGTAAGAGTTAGGTTGGTGAATGGAAAATATCAGGGAAAATGTGATTTAAAAAATCATGAGCTCAGTCTTCCCAGGGATACCCAATTTAATTTTGAGGTGATATGCATGAGTGTTTAGGACTGTAGTGATAAATCAAGTGGCTTTAGACAGCTAATGTTTGGTTTTATCACTTTACTTATATATAAAATTCTGTCAAGGAAAACATATCTCCCTTGTCAGATTTCAGGCTCATAAAAATACTTTGGAAATAAAGAGAAATAATAGACAAATGTGGCAAATCCCCACTTAGATTGTGAAAAATGAGACCAATTCTGTAATGAAATAAAATTAAAATAATCATGACATTGTTCACTCTATTTTAAAACATTTTAAAAATTTACATTAAGAAAATAGAATTAATTGGAAATTTAAATAAAAATTAAAAATAATTTATGACAGAAAACCCTTGAAAATTATAATCTATAAATTACTATTTTTAAAATTTTTATTCAGTAAAACTGGAGAAATACCTTAGTATTTATTAGGTAAAGCAGTTTTAAGTCAGGAAAACATGGGAAGTTAAGTTACATTGAACTGATCCTTTGATAGGACATTCACTCTTCAGTAGAGTGTTATGATGGATTTATAAATTATTCAATTTTATCGTGCTAACATGGACATGAGCTTTCAAATGTGAATAACAAAAATGTGTCCCCTCAAAAGTATAGTTATGCATGTTTTTGCCTTTAATGTAAGATTAGAAATAACACTTTAATGTAAGATTAGAAATAACTCATTAAGCTATCACATTTAGGAAATAGTTGATTTTGAAATCAAATTTCAAAAAATATTTTATCTTTGTCATTCAAGTTCAATTTAGGAGAGATGAATAATGGGCATAGAGTGGTAAAATATGGGTTTCTTAAAATGAAAACATTGATTTTTACAGTAAATTTACAGTGTGTTAAGTTAAATGTCCCATAACCAAAATTTCTATAATTCACTTATATCAATGTTAAAATGCAATTTGATTGCACTTTACTGAGATACTTTTATGTATATTATTTCAATCTTCATACTAATTCTGTGAGATAGAAATTTCTATCTTAAAAGTGAGAAAACAAGAGTTTTGGGGAGATTACACTTGACCAATTTACACTGTGAGTGAGTTGCTGGGACGGTTTTGAAAGGACCACATTTCCTGATTTCAAAGCTATTACTTATTTCAACCTATCATAGGCTCCTGCATAGCAATGATTCTAAAGCTCACCAGCATACTGAGGTGCCTTCAACAGTGCCAAATAATGCTTTAGGTTATTATTTATCAGCTATTTTTATTACGCTAAAAAGAAAGCTCACATCACAGTGTTGATAATTGAAGTTTTTATGTGATTATAGTTCATGGAGTCAACTGAATAGCTCATGGATTGCCTTTAACACTTCTCAGATTATTAAAATAAAGTTGGAAGGGAATCCCAGAGGGCCAAAGAGTACGTGATATGCATATCCTTTTTTTTTTAACCGGGTCTAGAAATTATTCCTACACATGACAACTCAATGCTTATATATTTCTGAAACCACACAAATTAAAAAGACAAGGGAATATCACAAGGAAGATGGAGGGATTTTGCAATTGAGGTCTTCTGAAAATAAGACTTGCCAGAGTGGGCTTATGATAAAAGTCCCAAAAGAGTTAATAAAAATTGAAACAGAAAATAAAAGTCATAAAAAGGAAGAAGCATGCATGCCAACTGTGAGGACCACATATAATTATTGGGTCGCTCTGAATTTCCTAGCCTTCAGGAAAAGGAAGAAAAAGTTATGGGAATGTCAATATCCAGAAAGGAATCAATAGTAAAATATATCCCAAATCCAACATTATTCTGCATCTCTACCATTAGAGGTTTGCAGCGGCCCCATAACTTAACATTAACTCAACAGTAATAATTAAGCATACACTATTTGCCTGAATTTGTTCTAAGTCTTGAAGATACAAGAATTTTCAAAGCACGAAAACAGTCTATTTCACTAAGAAATTCACAAACAATTCATCTCATAAATCTGACATGCTGTTCCCCTTCAAATCCATTATGTACTCTTCTTGGTCCATGGAGTAAAACTGATACTTTTTAGCTTAGCATCCCAAGTCCTTTATGATGTGCCCTGACAGTGCCTTTCCAACCTCAACACCTGCTAATGTTTCTTATTAACTACATGGAATTTCTCCCTCTTAATCACACGTAACTTTCTTCACCGTTTACCTTTCATATCTGTGCTTTTGTAAAAGTTATAATATCTGTCCCTAAGGCCCTTTCTTGTTCTTCTGCTTACAAATATTTATTCATGATTAAACACCTTGCCAAATGTCACTTCTTGCTGTAGAACTCTTCCAGAATCTCCCAGAAGTTAGTCTTTCCTGTCTTTCCCTGCTCTTCCTAGCATCAGCTTTCCCTGGTTTTCTCTCCAGCTTGAGAGCATTACTCAACATCCAGTGCTGACTCTGGTCCTCATGATAGTCAGTCAATATTTCTTTGATAAATAAATGAAAAAAAAATGAACAGCAATTTTTTTCTTTGTGATAAATTCTAGCAAAAAATTGTCAGGTGGGTCCTTACACTGGGGTCATTCAGCATCATAACAGATGTTTCAGTGATGAGTTTTTCTAGTTCATGGAATCAACTGAATAGCTCATGGATTGCCTTTAACACTTCTCAGATTATTAAAATAAAGTTGGAAGGAAATCCCAGAGGGCCCAAGAGTTTATTTGATATGCATATCCTGGAAGAGTAATTTTTAAATATTCTGATTTCATGTAAGTCCCCTAGAATTTGAGGAAATAATTATAAAATCAAGGATAATGATTATTCTGAGGACCAAGGCAATCAATTTCAAGAATGTAGCATGTCAGACTTCTAACCGGCTGTAAGGATAGACTTTAGCATATCTGCAGGAGGGAAGGGAGGTCAAAGTCCTCAACTTCCTCTCTTAAATATTACCAGGCTTTTGATAATTCAGAACTAAGGCCATTCTCTAGGTTGGGGACTTTATGTCATTAGTACCCTATGTTGCTATTTCAGGACAAATATTTAGTAAGCAAAATATTATAACAGTTTGGACACTGAATTATAAGAGTTAACTGAATCTGTGGCCCTGACCTCAAATACCTGGCTAGGGGAGTTACCTGTAAACCCATTAAACCCTTTCTGAGAAACTGTTACTAAATATCACTGGAACACTTTGATTCGATGGAAACAGTTCTGGAAAGTTTAAAAACAAGAATTTTCTCAAAAAGCATCATTACATTTACCTGAGAATGAGTAATCCTTGATTCGGGTCCTCCAGAGTTTTATAACATAACCCTTTGAAAGGATGATTTGACCTGGATTTTTTTTCTTCTTCAAATCAAGCCAGCTTCCTCAGCCTTAGAAAATACATCCCAAGGACTATCTGCCTTTCAACTGCCTAGTGTACCTGCCAACTGAATTTAGTTGCCAAATGTTTCCATAGGTACCTAATGAAATTGGCCCGCTTTGTAAAATTATTTTATATTAACTGTTCTATTAAGTAAACTATCTAAAAAAGAAACAAAATTAAGTTTTGACAGCTGTATACATTTTATCTTTACAGAGTGAAATAACTAAATTTTTAAACTTATAATAATATTTGATTAATATAATTCCATAATAATTGTATCAGTAATCTAAAGGAGAGAGTTATGCCCCAATCTATTATGGTAAGAGGAATGAAGTTAAGCTCATCTAAAAACAGTGGCAGATCATTAAGAACTTACATTGCTGATAAGGGGCTAAAATAACTCAGATTTATGCCATGAGAAACTATGCTTTGGTGCACTATAAAAATATTCCTGCCTACCTTTGTTCTTGCAATAATTTTAAATTCCTAGGGTGCAGAAATATCAGAGATCTATTTTAAGCTGATTTAGTTTTAACCAAATAAGATTTTTTTCATTGTTTCAAAGACTTGATGGATCAATTAATACTGCAGTCTTCCTGCAAGAGTCCAGAACATGATAAAAAAGCAAAAAAACAAACAAACAAAAAAAAAAAAAACCTGTCAATAGCAGAGAAACATTTGCCTAAAATCAATTTACTCCCAATGTAAAATTTAGACCTGCATTTTATTTTCAGAAAAGAAGTATTTTGAAAATGAGGAAATTGTTAATATGAAAGGAATTGAAGGTTAACCCTTAAAAAAATACCAGGCTCTGTCTAGTTCTTCCATTTCTTTTAAACCTTTAATCTTGTCGCGCATTCTTATATACCCACCCTCACCATACAGGGAACATTAACACAAATGTAGGATAACCATAAATATAATAATTATAGCTAGCACTTGTATAGCACTGTTGTAAGCACTTAACATATATTCACCCACTTGATATTTATGACAACACTATGAGATCAATGCTATATTATCACTATTTTGTAGATCAGGCAACTGATGCACAAAGATTGTGTAATTTGCCCAAGTTCCAGAGCTAGTGTATGCAAGAGCCACTCTGCGCCCTGACAATCTGGTGCCAAGATCTGTATGGGCACTCATGGTGGAGGGGTAACAAAAGGAAGTGAGGTTCCTGTTAGATTTTTGCCTTCTTATCCTTTTATGCCAAGGATGCTCACCTGCCCATTTATGATAACATTTAGTCACTCCACACACATGCCCTGAAAATATGCCTTTCCATTTACCCTCACAATCTGATCAGTGGCCAATGATGCTTATTTAGTTTTTGTTCTTTGAAATTTATCAAAACTTTTTTCCTAAAGTTTGGGTATCTATGAGTAGCAACTTCAAACCAGAAAGCCTGGATCAAAACCTAGTCCTTCCTTACCAAAATGGCACATTCAGGTAACAGAAATTCACCTTTCCCTGATGAACATTTTAGTCTTTTTTCATAAGCATGTTCTCAGAACCTTATTTTATTTTCAATTATCTAAGATATATTGTGTGTGTGTGTGTGTGTATGAGACATAGATATCCATAGTTGTGTAGAAAATGGGACCCTATTACAGAAAAACCATGAAATTTTTTGTTTTCTGCTTTTTAGGTGCAATCAACCCTAATGATTTGTTGTTATTCTTCAATATTTTCAGGTATAATACCTTATTTCAGTATTTAATAGTCCAAAAAACCATAAGGTAAATGGGATAGACATTTGTTCTCCCGTTTCACTTATGTTGAATACTGTTTAGATAAAAGGCAACATGCTATTGTGCTACTCATTTTTTTTCCTTAGGAAGTAATACACTGATTCATAGGATATTAATGACTGGGTTTTTCTAAATTCCCAAGCAATGAAGCTAATGAATAGAAATTAAAATAGTTTAGAATTTAGAAGTTAAGATGAGGGAGAGAAATTTTAGGTTTTTTTTTTTATTCTCCCCAAATAATAATGGTCTACCTAAACAAACGAAATAAAAAGTAATTGTGCCAATGTCAATCTGTTATTTTAGCAAGCGTAATAAGCAAATTGGTGTTCTGCACAGTTAACATAATCAATGCTATGCAATCAATAATGAAAACAGCCAAAAACACTGACTAAACCTTGTCATGGTTAATTTAGTCCCATCATCTTGACACAATCACATTGGTTTTCTAAAATAGTTTTCTTCCTGATGGATGCTCTGAGAACATAAAATAATCCATTGAAGGCTTTGTAGTAACAATTCACCTAACTCTGCATTTGAATTAAAATGTTTATGCATCTTCCACTAATTCACTGCCAGGAGGACTTAATTCCTCAAACATAATAAATTGGGGTTAATCAATATAATAAACTTAACATCACAACTTCCTTTTGATATACATAGTGAATATATTTTAACTACTATATTGGTATTTAGTTGACACAAAACAACTTTGCCATACTTACATAATTTTTTTTCCTGAGAAATACACACTATTTGAATGTGTGATTAAACCTTTTAAAATCAGGGCATTTGATTAACAAGAAAAAACATAATTCTAATACAAATTCCAATTCTATTTTTAGAGCTGCAAAAATGTACAAGTGCATGAATGTCAGCCTAAATGCAACTTCATATTTGTATTGTGGAGGTTTTATTTTACCTAGAGCAAATGTAAATTTGTTGTACCTAGAAACTTGTCAAAGAGCAAAAAATAAGTCCCATGAAGCAGGAAAATTATGGCCCTTCAAAATTAATAAAATTTTGCAAATGTGCTATTATACAAGAAAGACCTAGAGCAGTTACATTAATATTTTATCTAAATATTAATCATTTGGAATATTTAATTCAAAATTCTGGAAATACTAGAATTGTTGAATATAAGTAACAAACAGATCATTGAAAATTACAGATAAGGTGAATATTGACATGTGTAATTCTTAGACTGATTTTTATTACTTGAAACTTTAATAGTCACCATTTATAATTTTAAAAGAATTAGTATGGTGGTTATTTTGTACTTCCTAAATTCCCCTCAGGAATGAAAATCAAACTCTTGCAGCTGTTGCAATACTGCTGCAAAAACCCCTCACCTATAAGCTCACCACAAGGATCATACAGCTGCCTAAATCAAGGTCAGGTCTCAGTCCTGGGACAATCCTCATCTGAGTCCTCCAGAGATCCAACTTAAATTGTCTTTTTATATTCTGGCTAATCTATCTTCTCGTACAAACTTCAAAGGAAACTGTTGAATGTGTTAGTTCCCATTTATCTTTATCTATTGTAAATATGTTTTAAAAACTTAAAAATAGTAAAACTTGAATTGAACTTTTGGCTAAATAAATGCAACTAAATGAATTTGCTATAATTTCATGTGATAATTTATTCTAATTTATAATTAGGTAAAAATTAGTAAAACTCATACATTATATTTCTGGATACAGGATATTCTGGGGAAAATTTTTAAAAATGATTAAATCTAAATAACAATTCAGTTTACTTATTTTTATGATTTTATTCAATTTATTTTCATCATAAAAAATTCTTCAACTCCAAGTAAACTTTCTCCTTCACCTAGTTTTCAATCTCTCTTTATCCAAAAGTAGAGTGTACTTGTTTACTTGCAGTAATGTCACATTGAAAGTTACTCTACGGTAGACCAAAATAACTATTCCTGGTAGTATTACATAATAACTCCCCCAAGTCTTTTAGATGAGTTAAGCAGGTAATCAAACTTCAAGAAATAGCACATTATCTGATTTACTCAGTAGCTGGGAATTGCATGTGAATGTTGCAGGTGGCACCAAGAGCTTATGCAAGCGTCATCCATTTAGGTACAAAGAAGCCACACAGAAAACAAATAAGAGGTGAGAGGATATGAGAATATTATCCTGACTTAACTAAAAAGAAAGATTATGCCAGGATACTGAAGGAGTGCAAGAGTTCAGTTTTGAATTTGTTTGGTACATTCCATCGCACCGGCATGGTGTGGCAGTGAGAATCCCAAGAGTGTGGGTTAAAAAAAAAAAAAAAAAAATCAGGCCTAGACAGTTGTTGACTTAACCACGGCATGCTTTACAAGCATAAAAGCTGGTTAGGAGTTTTCTAGTTAGTCATGGAAATTTTCTGTTCAGTCGAATTAGTATATTCGAAAGCCAAGAGATTTGAAAGAATAGGGCACAGCTCAGAGCAGCAGAGGGTCTCTGTGCTTGAACAGATATGGTGAGACGAGCTTAGGGAAGTAAAGTTAGATATACATACAATCATGAGATTGTAAATGACCTTATTTTCATGCTTATTTTAACTTTATATTAAAAGTTTTTGTATGCCATTGAAAATTTTTAAATGTGATATGGGCATGATCAGTTTTCCAACATAGAGGAATCATTAAAGTAGGAAGAGTTTAGACTATAGGTGATCAGACATGAGCCTGCTGGAACAGAAGGAGTAAAATATGAAGAAGATGTGAAATAGAATGATAATTTTTAACAGGAAAATGAGGCTGTAAGAGCTGTAATAAGAGAGGTAGAATAGATGCAATTTGGTTATCCTAAACTGGTTATTTGGGAAGAGGGAGTAGGACACACCAGGAGATGACGGCAGGAGATGCTGGAGTTCAAAAGTTGTCTCCAGGACTTACGGGCTTTGTTACCTTGGTTAAGCTATTTGATTCTCTGTACTCCATTTTTCTCATCTGTAAAATTTTGCAGTAATAATTTAGTAACTGCCATATGGGTGCCGTGAAGTTTAAACAAGTTAAAATATTAAATCACTTAGAACAATACCTAATTAAAAATACTGGCAGTAGCTAATTTAATAAAAGATAGTGAATGATGTCCTCATTGGAAGACAGAGGAGGTAGAAAAGCTGCCACAAAACAAAATAGAGAATGCTAGTGTCTAAAGTGAATGTGTGTTTGATTCAGTTTATCATTCACTCTAACTGTAACCAAGATGGAAGCTTGAAAAACGTGTATTTGATTTTTCTTATCATCACTCCAACTACACCTAGACTCTAAATAAACTCATGTCCTGATGCCCTTGTCTGTATGCATGCCATTGCCACTCTTCTTGTTTACTCAGGCTCAAAAATTTACCCTTGTTTTGATTCATCTCTCTTCTTCCTTCCTTTTGTCAAGTCATTTACTAAGATCTATTATTTCTGAAAACAAACAAACAAAACACCCTCATTAATCACTATTTGGCATTGATAGGTCCAAATCTCAGTCATCATAATGTGCCTGGGTGAATGGTATAGCTTCCAAGCTGGTTTGCCTATCAATCCATAATGTCGCGCTTGCTCATTAGGAGATTTTATATACATATCCATTTACTATGTCACCCCTCTGCCTATACTTTTCAGTATAATTGATTCCTATTGTAACATCTTTACCCCTATATTTTTATTCTATTTTGTCTATGAGTCCTTTCTCCCACCCTTTTGCTAATCCCATTCTTGTCAGTGGGTTCCTTGTTGACTTGCAATCATGCTGTGCCCATCTGCTTCTCAGCTCATGTTTTCTCCTTGCCCAGAATGCATTTTGAAATTCGTCAACCATGTAAGGTACTCAAATTCTATCTATTCTTCTAGAGTAAGATCATCAACTCGATTTAGAAATGTGTAAGGATAATTACATATTTTGAATGCAGAATGCTTCTTTTGAAGATTACATGCAGTCAGAAGCCCTTCTTGTCTATGTAAGGTCTAAGCCTTCTCTGAGTTTACAAAGTGATCATCCACAAAATTTTATACTTCATTGTACAACATGTGCAAGTGAAATAACAACTTCTTTTGTTTTCTTTTTGAGACATGGTCTCACCCTGTCATCCAGGATAGAGTGCAGTGGTACAATTATAACTCACTGCAGCCTCAATGACTGGGCCCAATTGATCCTTCCACCTTAGCCTCCCAACTGGCTATGACTACAGGCATGTGCCACTATGCCTGGCTAATTTTTTTTTATTTTATTTTTTATAGAGATGGGCGCTCCCTTTGTTGCCTAGGCTGGGTCTTGAGCTCTTAGCCTCAAATGATCCTCTCACCTCAGGCTCCTAAAGATCTGGGATTACAGGAGTGAGCCATTGTACCCAGCCTTGAATAACTTCATATAGCATGTGCCCCCTAAATAAATGATAAGACTGTTGAGGGCAGAGATTCTCTTATACTTTCACTGTGTCTGTTACTACTTTTGATATGGTTTCTGGCAAATATTTTTAGTAGGTCTTCAATACATATTTTTTTTAGGTAAAAGATACAAATATTTATTTTTAAGTATTTATATTTTATAATATTCTCTGGGCCAGAGAATATTCTTTTTTATTTTATATATATATATATATATATATATATATATATATATATATATATATGGGTTAATGAATTGAACTAGTACTTGAGGCATCACCGTAATTTAGTGAAAGTGAAGATGAATTATAAAATTGTAATTATTGGATATAATAAAGATAATCTGGTTCCATAATTCATTATGTCTATAACATGTTATAAATCCTTTAAAATACACAACAAACAGAAAACTACTAAATTTTATGAACAACTTTATAATTTGTAAAATAGAGGATCCAGTCCAAGACAAAAATGTAGACTTGTGCTTTGGGAACTAAGAATTTGAAACTAATAATCATGTGGCATAATTTTAAAAGAAAATGATTAGCAGTCACAAATACCTAAAAATGTGTTTGATATTATGAAAGCTTATAATTACAGCATTTAACATTATAATTTCTCTGAAAATGGCAGCAAAAAGAACAATAGGTATCCAATATGGTTTTTGAATAATTTCTCAAAGAATAATGACAAAACAAAATATGTGATAGATGGCAAAATAGGAGGGAGAAACAAATAAGACTAAACTCTACTCATTTAGGGAAAGAGCTCTTCTTAGAATTAACTTCAGCTTAAATAATAGAATGAGGCATTGACAATAAAAGTATAAAATGACTTTGACACAGAGACATTCTTCATGTCATCAATGGAATAAGAAGAAAATTAAGTCAGAGCCTTTGTGCCTTAAAAATTGACTGCTAGGTTTACAATATAAACAACAAGCAAGGCCACTATTCATTTGCAGATAACTGAATAAAAGGCAAGAGAAGCATAGTAGCTTTGTTGAATTTTCATAACTAAAACTATAAGGCAGTTCTAATTATTAATTCAAAGCAGACAATAGTCCTATGCTACTGCTTTCTCAATATTAAGCAAACGAAAATGTCTTACTAAATTTTCAGTGTTTGTAAATCCGTGGTGTCAGGTTAGAAAAGCAAAGGATTCATCAGAAAATCACACATTTTTTAAATAAATATGTTTTCCTGGCTGTGGATAGCTTATCCTCAAAACCCATATTTTATTCACCTTTGCATTTCCCAGTGTCTTGATTAAAATGAATGTTGACTAAATGAGTAAATGAACTCATATTAAATAATGAAAGTAAATTTTACCACTTCTAGAAGAAAAAAATTTTAATAAGCATAGTAACTTTTAAAAGAATGATACTTTTATATGTGTTTTTCAGGGTGATATATTTTCAAAACAGTGATTGAGGAGAAAATAAAAATACGATTATTATTTAAGACTCAGAAAATATATTACTAAATCTTCCAATGGAAATTTAATTAAGTTCACTGAAATGGTAGTTGTATTTATAATTGTTTTAAATTAACACTAGGGGATCATTAATGATTCATGGCATACAAGATAAAAAGAAAAACACAAATAAGGATACAAAAGGATAGTTAAGGGAAAGGAAAATTTTAATGCCTGACTCTCTTTATGTCTTCTCTGCTTTTCTCTTCAATTTGTATAAATTGACTCGATCCATTATACCATTTCTCTCCCCCCAAAAAGCTATCACGCAGTTGTACAAAGCAAGAAAGGAATCCTAAAGCTAGCAAGCATATCAGCCACCTAGTTTGCTCAATTTCTCATTGATTTTTTTTTTCTATTAGTAGTATTCATTTAAAAGTTTTTCTGGCCTGGAATGCCCTTTGTCTTCCATTTCAGTCTATCCAAATCATTTGGATTCTTTCAGTCCTAATTCAAAAGCCAACTTTCCTGCCTATTGAATCACAAGTGATTCTAAGTTACTGTCATCTTCCAAGCCCAAGTTGAGGTCCCCAATTAGGATATGACTTGAGGATATCGTTATGCAAGGACCAAATCTGCAGGTGGCAGATACAGGCCAGGAGGGTGGTTCCTAGGGGTAGAGAAGCAGAGGACGATTCAGGGGAAGGGACTGCAGGAAAACACAGAACACCTGAGAGTCATGTAGATCAATCATCTGGTATTAGTAACATCCCACACCTCCCATATACCCTCCCCCAGACCAGGCCAATGAAAGGGAACCACCTGGGAGTTCTTAACATCTTTCTCCACTCACAGAAACTCGCCTGTTCCTCTCTCTGGAACGTATTTTCACTTTTTGTAGCCTCCTTTTTTCTTTCTTCTTTTCTACAGTGAAAGCTGTTTGTGTGGAATCGCTCCCCCTCTGTGTTCACTCCTTCGCACTGGCTCTGCTTGTGATTCTTCCAAGCAAGGAGTCGAAGAACCAGGACAATATTTCTCTTTCAAAAACCCAACCCTGACAATGTGTGACTACATAGCACGTGTAGAAGAAGCTAGCATAGAGATGGAACCTAAGAGAGTTGTTGAATCATTGCTTGGCCTGGAACTCCTGGCTCCACAGAATATTACATTCCCACCTGCATGTATCACACATGACCATCTCTAGCCTGCATTAAGATGAATAGAACTCCTGGACAATCCATTCTTCATATAACTTAGCATTAAAATGGTATAAAAAAAAAAAACATTGCTCAGTCTATGGAGAAAAGTAGGCTGGCTACTTCCGCTATGTTACATGTGACAATAATTTATGTCCAGGCCAAATAAATCACGTAAATCACTTAAGTGTTTATCAGTTTTTAAGTACTAACAGAATAATCAATACTGGTACCTTAGAGATTGTCATATTTACCTAAGAACTTCTGCACACATTAACCATATTTGTTTCCTATAACTCTTCTGCAAAGAATATGTTCATTTTGTAGGTTGGTAAACAGGCCCAGAGAAACCATAAATATAACATTCATGAGGTATAAAGTGGTACCAGGATTTAAGGCTACATATTCCAATTTTAAGAACAGTATTTTTTCTGATATATCAAGTGGAACTAGAAATATGAAAAGACTAAAGGCTACCTGCAGAACTAAGCCAATGTCGAGGATTGGTTTGCCCACTCACTTATTCATTGAACTAATGACAGTTTATTGAGATGCTTTTAAGTGCTAAGTGTAAGAGAAAGGAGTGGATATTAGGAGCAGCAACGGAAACAAGAAAGTATTAAATAGTAGCAGTATAGGAAAGATGAATATAATCCTGGGAGCAATGCATTTTCCCTGGGTAATAAGGAAAGATATCTCAGAGAAAGTGGTGGTGAAAATCTGAGAATGTATGTAAGGTATTTGGAATTTATTCTATAGAAAATAATGAATTCATAGAGCTTTTAATGAGGTGAGTACCATAATCATATTGCATTAAAATAAATAAATAAATGACTTTAGCTGATCTGTGGAGAATGGTTTAAGGAGAGATGGGCAATGAAATCAATCCAAAGAGACCAGGTAAGAGGCAATTTCCCTTCCCGGGACAATGAGGATAGAATGGACATAAATATATTCAGTTCGGAAGTTGGATTTTACATATAGAATGCAGGAAATCATTTTTGTTACATGTGAGTTTTTCCAGGGCTGTGTGAATAAGACAGTTATTCCACTTCACTGTATTCTAGTGAAGATGCTCTTAGCCATAAGCCTCACAAAATAAGCTGAAGCAATACCTTCCTTCACGATCAGTGGCAACTGGACTTCCTGGATATTCTGGTTCTGCTTATGGGCCTCATGCATTATGGAGAAGATGGTTCTGGAAATAAGGCATTATCTTAATGCTTCTTGGCAGATACAATACAATGGAATAAAGGATGTGGCCTTGTAAATTTTACAAAAGGGAGCATAAAATTTGGGTCATTAAAGAGGACTTGGAGACCTCTTGAAAGACTGCAAGAGGGTAGAAAGATTCTGAAAAATACTGATCTATGTGTAAAATACTTTGTAAAATTTCTTTGTAATGGAACTTTCTTCCATTTAGCTAAATGTTCTACATTTCTATCATAAAGTTACTTTTTCTTTTTAATTTTGGCCTTTTATTTTCTTGCAATTTCATCAATAGTTTGGCTTGTTATTGTTTTTATTTATAACTCTGCCTCCCTTTTCTGTGAGCAGATTTACCCTTTTTGATGGGCTTCTGGAAAGTCCCTCTAGATGATTTCTTATATTTAATTATTTTGATTTGCAGCTCTGCTGTTTTTGTATTCTTTCTTGTTTAGAGTAATGCCTGCTGTAGTTTGCCACTTTATTAGCTGTTTATTATTAAGTAATAAAAGCTTCTGAGTCAGAAATAAAAATTACAAACAAACAAACAACAACAATGAAGAAATGTGTATCCACCTTTTTCTCCTCAATGCTCCAGGCAGTCTTCTAGGTATAGATGAATTGCTACTGCAAAATATTTTCTAATAGAAATTGCAAATTAAGAATGATCTAGGTGTTCTATTCTAGTTTACTAATATTTTCTGTTCAGTCTCCTTTCAATGCTTCTTTAATTTGCTTACATTATAACATTAATAGACAGAAGAATACATTCCCACCATTTCATCACTGTATTCTCAGCCTTAACACTCAGTGAGCACTCATTGAAAAGTTCAACTTGACGTGTATCAGTCTCTCCTTTTGCTCTATCTCTGCTATAAGTCAGATGTACTGATTTATTTCCCTTTCTTTTCGTCACTTCTCCGTGTCTATCATCACTCTAACCACCTGATGGATGCCCATTCCATTTTTAAGCCTCCATCTCGGCTATAGATCTCTGATGTAACTCCCTGGGTAGATTTAATTGTTCTTTCCTACACATTCAGCATTTTACATATTCTTCCAACTAATATTTTAAAAGTTTAAGAGTAATTCCTTGACTTAGTCATGATTAAATTCTAAGATCTTTAAGTAGGGTGGCAAGAGAATTTCTCACCTGAACCAGGGCACTCTTGTTCTAGACAAAAGCTAAATAGAAAGTAACACAAGGATGGGCATATACTGGAACTTCAGATGACTCCATGTGTAAGCAAAGGAGCATATTCTCATCTTTGTGTTCCAAGTGCCTAGCATAGTTTTGGTTATAAAACAGGCTCTTAAAAATAACCATGAAATGAAATTTTGAACAAAACCTATGTGATCATTCAACAATGCTCTTAGACTCTGAGCAGAAGTCATTGGCATTTGGATTATGAATACATGGACTTCAGGCATTGGTTCTACTACTTGGTATATTTATGAACTTTTGACAATTCATCTTTCACATCCTCATTTCTCATTTCTAGTATAGGGATAACACACCCTTTCTGCAACTAATACATTGATGTATTAATAAAAGAAGATATGGGATACATATGTGTGTGTGTGTGTGTGTGTGTGTGTGTGTGTCTGTGTGTGTGTATGTAACAAAACAAGTAATACAGAAATGTTAGTAGTCCTCAAGCATCAAAGTTAACATTTTTCTGGATATTGCTTTCTTCTCTTAGTTACAGTGTTTTACCTATAAAATAAAGGTATTGTATATTCTAAACCTCAACTTCTGTGATTTTAATCTCTTGGCATTAAATGAATTAATATTAATATCAGGTTATTAAGTATGAAATATCTGACTTTCTTAAGTACCGTTTGACAGTTGATATCTTTGACATTTCACGTCGACACTTCTTGTTTTATTTTTATTGTGAAGGTACATCCTCAGTCTTTTAAATACACATTTTGGCTTGTTATTATCATTCAAAAATTTTTTAGAGCAATTTCTGATGGATAAGTCAAAAATTTGTGTCATTAATACTTTCAAATATCAGTTCTATCATGAAACCAATGCAGTGCAGACAGCTTGAAATATCAACAAAGTATTTGAGAAGGATGTGGCTAATGAACGCACAGTGTGTTGATGGTTTGAGAAATTCTGTTCTGGTGATTTTAATCTTGAAAATGAGCCATGTGGGCAACCTGAGGCCAAGGTGGACAATGATAAGCTGAAAACTGTAATGGAAGTGAATCCATCTCAACCTGCGCGTGAATCAGCAGCAAAGTTTGATGTTATTATTCCAACAATATTGGACCATTTGAAACAAATCAGCAAGGCTAAAAAAGCTGGATAGATGGGTTTCACATCAATTACATGAACGTCAGAAGAGAAATCATCTGGAAGCTTGCCTTCCTTTGCTATCATGACATAAAGGCGAACCATTTCTATACCATATTGTTACATATGATGAAAAATGGATTCTTTTTGACAATCACAGCATTTGGCACAATGGTTAGATAAAGATGAAGTGCTGAAACTCAGTCCAAACCAAATATTCATTAAAAAAAAGCTAAAGGTGTCTGTTTGGTGGTCGAGCGCTGGTATTATCCACTACAGCTTCATGAAACCTGGTCAATCTGTTATAGGGGATGTTTACTTTTCAACCAGTTGGACGACATGATGAGGATGCTTGTGATTAAGTCCCTGACATTGGTCAACAGAGACAAGCCAATTCTCTTGCAAGACAACACTAGACCACGTGTCGCACAAACAGTGCTGCTCAAACTACAGAAGCTGGGATTGAAAACTCTCTGTTACCCACCATATTCAGCAGATCTTGCACCAACTGACTACCAGTTCTTCCAGGCTTTGGACCACTTCTGGCAAGGAAAAATATTCAATTCTCAACAACCTGTGCAAAACGCCTTTTGTGATTTAATCACCACTAACTCTCCAGGCTTTTTCACTGCTGGCATAAGCAAGCTACCATTAAGATGGCAAAACTGTACCAATGGTTTAGGTGCATACTTTGATCAATTATACTACTTCTTGTTCAAGATACACGAAACTACACTTTTGATTTGAATTCAGATATTTCATATTTAGAACAACTATTATCATGTAATATGTAAGCGTGTGTTTAATGATTATTACTGTTTAACTTATAGTTTACTTTTACAAGAAATCTGCAGTAAAGAGTCACCTTCATATTACAGCTTATTAGAGTATAAAAGTGTAAATTCTGCTTATAAATTATGTCTTTGACACACTATATATGTGCTATCTTGGGCAACATATTTAATGAGTCTCAATTTCCTCATCTGTAAAGAGAGAATAATGGTGTTTACTTGATGGGGTAGTTTATGATATTAAATCAGCCATTAAATCTAAAGTCTGTCAAAAAGTATTTAGACCAGTACTGGCACAAAGAAGTCTCAATAAATATTTGTTATTAACTATTATTTACATAAAGTTTCAAAAAAAATTTAAAATATTTTTATATTATTCTATGAGATCAATCATAAATTTTCATTTTCTGAAAATTTGAAAATATCTATTAAGGTTAAAGTTTGTCTTATACTACAGGAGATAATATTGCAACAAATCTAATTTCTATCAGGTAAATGTGTATTTTAGATAGTTTAAAGACATTCAATAGTTACTTGAGGAGTTGTAGTTTATTAGTTTTTATTTTAGGAAAACAGTTTTAGGTGCAAATATAATTCTCTTTCTGAAATTAGGTTAAAAACTTAAATTGCTTTGTGAGTTTGTGGATATAGTTGTTTCTAAACAATTACATAGATCCCAAAAAAAGATCCTCATATTTGATGATGTTCTTATCAGCATTATTAATCACCTCACCCCTTCACTGCAAACTCTAGTTAATTAATATTGGTCATTTCATCCTAATAAATAATTAGTTCAGTGATAGAGGAAAGTATTATATTTCTGTAGAGCTTATAAAATTTTTAAAATTTAAAATTTTCTTTTGGCTTTGATGTTTGTTTTGTTCATATAGTTTAAAGGTGTCCTCTTTTTTAGTAGTTCCACCACATATTATGCATAATTAAAACTAAAAAGTATAGTTTTGTACAAAATAAAAATGGTACTCTGTATAGAAGTTTTAAAATACTTTTGTAATTTTCCAAACACAGTCCATTTGACTGAAGTGCTAACATGAATGCTACTCTCAGTTCCCAACATTTTAGTCATTAATATTCTTTAAAAATCTAAAAAGTTCTGTTGCTTTTTCAATATTTATAAATCTTTCATCTGTCTAGTGACTTCATTTCTAGTAATACTACACAATTTATTGCACTGTGTTGAATTTTAAAAAGGTCTTCTATTAATATTCCTTATAATCTTATGATTTGAAGTATTCACATCTCAATTTGAGTGCTATAAAGATACACATACCACACAGCAGAGGCTTCTGACATCATTAATCACAAAGCAGTTAAAAGCATAAATATTTGGACCCCCAAGCTATAGGAATTTGCCTTTATCATCTATGGGAAAAATCACTTTCAATGTGTATTAAAAATATTGATTTGTGTGATAAAATTAGGCAGTTAGATATTACCTTCCATCTCTCAACCACCATGACATTTTTCAGAACCATTTAGTCACTAAAAGAAAATATATTACTTGGGGGAAAACTTAATAAAATACCTGGTATTGTGTTTGGCACATGGTAGGTGCTCACTGTATATTAACTATTGATCATTCATTTTCAGGTTCAGTGTATTATACTGTTATTTAGGGTGGTAGTAGTCTCTTTCTTTTTCCCCTCCTTCTCTTCATCTATCTCTTCTTTCTTTTCCTTCTCCTCTCCTCCTCTTCCCCCTCCTCCTCCTCCTCCTCTACCTTCTAATAAGTAGTTTCTCAAAAAATGAAAGAGTCCAATGTAATCCTCATGTACAATTTATGCCTTAACTCTTTTGCCCCACCCAGCATTGACAAGCACACTAATTAAAGGAATCTCTCTAGGCTGCCTTCTCACTTCCAGCATTCATGTTTTCAAATTCCCCATCTCTCCTTGGTTTCTGTGGTAATCTTTACACCACTGATGAGACACATGCTCCCTATATTGCAATTCGGCCTCGACTCTGCATTGCCACTTTCATGGGAAGGAAGGATAACTATTGTTCACTTCTTAATTCATAATTTCAGTTCATGTTATAGAGGGATAGAGTTTCTTAAATGAATAAACATTCTAATAATTAATAAAATTCTCTGAGAACTAAATTAGTTCTGACATTAATTGCTTTACTAGAAGACTGCCTTCTCAGATTGTGACAAAGTGTTCTAGAGTCACTGTCATTATGTTATTCATTAGTGAGGCCTCTTCCTGAAGCATGTGTCCTCCAAAGGTTAATCATGAATCCACAAAGGAGACAATCTTTCTAAAGAGCTACACAATATGTAACCAGAAGTATATAAAAATATGTAATGTTAGATGCCAAATCCTGAAAACTCTGAGAGAACAAATGGTTAACATTATGCCTTACTACTTAGTAAAAATTTTAAAGACACCGTAATATTAATTTATTAAGTGACAGTGGTTTGTCAATCTCAGGTAGTTAAAGAAACATTGCATTAACAAGTATCTAAAACCAAAATACGGAGTGAGTAGATTTTTATATTAAAACTCTTATAGTACATTTTTATATCTCTAATGCTGGCAAGCATTTTTTCTATTTTGAATGAATTATAAATGGATTTATTTGCATCTTGAAAATATTACATATTTATATGTACAGTAACACCACACACACACACAAACACACATGTGTATACACACATACACAGAAAAGCGCAATTATCTGACCACCCAGATTCCAGCATTTTATAAATTTGAATTTGAAAACCCTTTAACCACAGTTCAAATCCATTTAGCAAAAAGTATTCTGAAGTCAGATTTTATATTTCCATGATATATATATGATAATATATTATAAATTTCAGTAAATCTGTAAATATATTTTCTTATATTGTGAGTTCTCTAATCTCTTTTCACATAAATCTATTTATAAGCAAATAGCATTTAAGCACTGAAAATTAAAGAACAGAAAACTGGATTCTTCATAGTCCTTTAGTTTTTCTATAGAACAGCATTTTTCTTGCATTATCCCTTTCTACCTATAGCATGGAAAGAATTACCATAATGTAATGAAAACTGTGCTCTACTATGCTAAGAAACAACTTAAAGTATCCGATCGTATACAAATAGATTTAATAATATCAAATATTTCCTGAAGTTTTACTATGTGCCTCGCACCAAACAAATCACTTTATGAGTGCTAGCTTTTTACTTCTCCCGATACCTTTAGGTTTATCCTCCAATTATAAAGAAGCACAGAAAGGTTAAATATCTGAAGCATAATTCCAAAGTCTGTATACTTCTCCATGGACACAATGAAAAAGTGCTGCAACTTTAGCATGCTATCTACGTTTCCTCTAAGTTTACTTTTTTGCCCAAGAAGGTTTAAGCAGATGGCTGTGTTTATCCTTACAAAATATTTTTGATTAAATAAATGATTATAATAAATGAGACCAAACAATTCTCATATATGTCGCATAATGAAACAAGAAACATACTAAATGATTTCAATTCAATACAAATAAACAAACACGATTGTTCCATGACTCAATATGGTCATGTTCTGTGGCTTAATATAGTGATAGCAAATGCAAATATGATAAAGATGCTACCACCCTCAGGCAATATAATCATTATTTGTAGAATCAATTCATATGTATTCTATTTTCTTTTTATTTTTTCTTTATTTCAAAATATTAACAGAGTCCAAATGATTTTGTAAAATGCTTAGGTCAGGGATTTTTAGTGTGCCCATCATAAAAACAGTGTTCATTGTACCTACTAGTAAGTTTTCATGCCTCAACCCTGCAACCTCCCCATTTCTTGGTTTCCAATGTCCTTTACATTTCTTTGTGCCAGTATGTGCTCATCTTTTAGCTCTCAATTATTATAAGTACATGTGGTGTTTGTCTTTCCATTCCTGAGACACTTCATTTAGAATAATGGTCTTCATTTCCATCCAAGTTGCTGCAAAAGACATTATTTCATTCCTTTATGGCTGAGTAGTACTCCATGAGATATATATACCACATTTTCTTTATCCACTCATGAATTGATGGGCACTTAGATTGATTCCACATCTTTTCAATTGTGAATTGTGCAGCATTAAACATTTGAGTGAAATTGTCTTTTTGATTAAATGACTTCATTTTCTTTGAGTAGATACTCAGTAGTGGTATTGCTGGATGGAATGGTAAGTATAAATTTATTTGTCTGAGGAATCTCTATACTGTTTTCTATAGAGGCTATACTGATTTGCAATCCCACCAACAGTGTATAAGCATTCCTTCATCTCTGCATCCACACCAGCATCTATTGTTTTTTGATTTTTTTAATATTAGCCATGCTGACAGGAGTAAGGTGGCATTTCTTAATGATTTTAATTTGCATTTCTCTGATGATTATTGATGTTGAGCATTTTTTCATATGTTTCTTGGCCACTTGTCTATCTTCTTTTTAAAAACATCTGTTTGTATTTTTGCCTTTTTTGTCTTCTTTTTAATGGGGTTTGTTTTTTTCTTGCTTATTTGTTTGAGTTCTTTGTGGATTTGTATATTAGCCCTTTATTGGATATATAGTTTGTGGGTATGTGAATATTTTCTCCCATTCTTAGGTTGTCTATTTACTCTGTTGATTGTTTCCTTTGCTGTGCAGAAGCTTTTTAATTTAGTCAATCCATTTATTTATTTTTGTTGTTACTATATTTGACTTTGGGGTCTTAGTCATAAATTCTTTGCCTAGTCCAATATCTAGAAGACTTTTTTTACATTTTCTTCTAGAATTTTTGTGGTTGCATGCCTTACATTTAAGTCTTTCATCCATCTTGAATTAATTTTTATATATGGCAAGAGACAGGAGTTCTCTTTCATTCTTCTGCATGTGGCTATCCATTTTTTCCAGCACTGTTTAATGAATGGGGTTGGGGGTGTCCTTTCCATAGTGTATGTTGTTGTCTGCTTTGTCAAAGATAAGTTGGTTCCAGGTGGATGGTTTTATTTCTTAGTTCTCTGTTCCATTCCATTGGTCTATGTCTCTACTTTTATACCAATGCCATGCTGTTTTGGTTACTATAGCCTTGTAGCAATGATTTGAAGTCAGGAAACGCGATGCCTCCTGATTTTTTCTTTTTACTTAAAATTGCTTTGGCTATTTGGGCTCCTTTTCCATTCCAAATGAAGCTTAGAATGATTTTTCCCAGATCTGTGAAATATGCCATTGGTATTTTGATGGGGATTGCATTGAATCTGTAAATCACTTTGGGCAGAATGGACATTTTAATAATGCTGATTCTACCAATTCATGAGCGTGGGATGTTTTTCCATTGGTTTGTGTCATATATGATTTCTTTCACCAGTGTTTTTTAATTCTTCTTGTAGAGATCTTTCACCTCTTTGGTTAAGTATATTCCTAGATATTTTATTTTCTTTGTAGCTATTGTAAATGGTATTGAGTCCTTGATTTCACTCTCTGCTTGACTGTTATTAGTATATGGAAATGCTACTGATTTGTGTACATTGATTTTTTGACCTGATACTTTGCTGAATTTATCAATTCTAGGAGTCTTTTAGTGAAAACCATTTCATGGCATTTTAGCCTGTACCAACCACCAGGGTCAGAATTAATTTTTCCATATATTAAAATTTAATGCTCAAAGCCATGGCACTGCCACTCCAAAAGTGTCTGCAAAACTGTGATTTAAGTCAATGTGTTATAAATAAGACAACAGATATTACAATTTTAGAAAACACCCAATAAACAGCAGAAGTTTGAAATAAAATAAGACAAAGACATGTGGTAAAATGTGTGAGATCAAAATATCACCCTTATTACTAATTAAGCTAATACTAGAATGTAGTTTGCATCTGAGAGCAAGTGAGTTGCCAAATATCTACCCTGGAAATCAGATCTAGTCACCTGATTACTGTCACTGGACCTAGAAAGGCTTCCTCACACAGAAACAGAGCCTGCTCCTTCAAAACTGTGAAGAAGCAGAGAAGAACCTAATCCCTGGGGGCCACCAGAGGGAAAATGGAAGGAAAAGGAAGGGCTATTCTAATTCCAAATTCACAAATCAGGTAAATAATCCACCCTTCCTTAGTGAGGATTGAGACTCAGGCTGGCGATAAGAAAGGAATTTAGAAGAATTCCTCCTACATGAAAAACACCCGCCTAAGTTAGGAATGTAACATTCTTCACCAACCCCAACATTTCCCAGTTTTTAAATACTCTTGACCTTTTATTCTAAGTCCACATTCTTGTTTAACCATAGACTTTAAGTGTTTTACTCCTTGAAGGGAGGACAGCAGGGAAGTCCTTCTCTCATTTCATAGAGTTTTGCACATACTTTTTGGTAAAAAAAAAAAAAAAAAAAAAAGAAAAGAAAAGAAAGCTTTATTGAAATATGGGCATGCCCATTTATTTACGTATTGTCTATGGCTTTTAACAGTTGGCATAGAGACACCATAACCCACAAAGCCTAAAATATTTACTGTCTGGTCCTTTACAGAAGAAGTTTTCCATCTTCTGTCCTAGACAACAGGATGTTCACATTCAGGTCAGCTCTAGTGGCCAATGTAATAAATCTTCATAAATTTGTTGACAGAATAGTTCAGTAACCCCACTAGTTGTTTAAGGAAAGAGGTAGCTGGATATTGTCACTACTATAACTCCCATTTGTAATTTGGGAGATACGAATACATTTTATTGAGGAATTAGGAAGAACTTTATTGAGGAAGTGACATATGAGAAGGAAATATAGTTAGATCTACAGGTATAAAAGCTTCTGTTGGCAACATTCTCCTTTTATCAGATGTTAGCTCCCACCAGATGTAAATTATAAACAAAAAGAAGTTTTCTTAAATCTTTGTGCTAAAATATAATTTCTGTATTTTTTATATTAATAAAACAATAATAGCAATAACAACTATAATAGTTATACATAATCCTGATAAAACATTTGCTATATGTCATGCAAAATGTTAAGCTCTTTATCAGATTATTTAATTCATTCTTCAAAAATACATGAGATAGAAACTACTATGTCCACTAAACTGATGAGTAAACTGAGGCATAAAGAAGTTAAATAATTTGTCCCAAATCATATAGATAAAAATGATAAAGCCATATTTGAAAAAATGATTAACTGTCTTCTTAAAAATTAAATCCTTGTCTAACTTATACAAATATAGGCAAAGTATTTTGAAAAGAATCATATATGGTAGCTAATACAACTTCATTGAGAATTAACTGATATATTGATAATGGACCTTTGAGTCCCCAATATGCCCCCCACATTGGCTACCTAAGCCCAAATATTGAGCCTCTCTTCCTTTTAAATGACTGGTTCAGGACTGGACAGGCTAAGTCACCTTAGACCAATGAGGTAGAAATGCCTTGCTAGTGTCTTCTGGGAAAGAAGTATTTATTTTTGTATGTTTCATTGAATAAGAACTAGAAAATATAATTCCAATTGCTTCTGGCAGCCACTGAGTTAACCTTAGGATAAACATTGTGCTGTAGAAAGAGAGACTTGATAGCATGAGAATAGGGCTGAGTCAAAAACACCTGAGCTCACCTTAAGCCCATTGTCCTTCCTGTATGTGAATATATGCATTAACTTATCTTTTAAATGCAGTGTGAGTTAGATTATTTTCTTTTTGGCATTAACAAATGAAAGTGTCTTGACTATTAAAAAATTAAATCAGACTTAAAGTGTTTGAATGTAGAGAACAAGTATTAAGTGCTTTGACTAACATATTACTTTGCACAAAGTAAATGTCTTATAATGGCTTGAAATATCGAACTGATGCACTTTAAGTACAGTGGAATGAACACTCAGCATGAGTAAATCTGGGTTCTTATTTTGGCTTTGTATGTAACACTATGAGATTCTTTGATCAAATTAATTCAGGTCTCTCAACCTGTTTCCTCTTTTGAAGATGACAGAAGTATGTTCCCTAAGTCTCTTTCAGGCCTAACATTCTATGAGATTGAGCTGCATTTATACTAAATTCCATACTAATCTCTAAAAGGGAATTTTTTTTCTTTAAATCTCAAACCAGTCTATGTGTGTGTGTGTGTGTGTGTGTGTATATATATATAGAGAGAGAGAGAGAGAGAGTGCTCATCATTAAAAAATGTATGAAATTAATATATTGGCACTTGAATTTTTTGGTTGTTTGCATTCTGAATGAAGAGAGAGTTGTAATGAATTTCCACTGGCTTATTATAGTAATGACAAAAACAAACAGAGCATTAAATACATTCAGAACCAAAAAAAGGTCATATTTAAGGAAAACTGTTCACCTAAAATTCTGGACTTTTTCAAAAATTATAATTATGAAAATAGTAGAGGATAATAGACATCAAGTTTATTTGTGGTAATGTGGTATATTCTTTGATTCAAAGCCTGAAAAAAAAGTCTTGGAAAATCTGATGACAATAATCAGTGTAACTACAACACAACTAAAATGAATACATGATTTTGTTTAACCTGATGTCCAGCAAATTAAAATGTATGTTGTAGCTTATAGTTGAGGATTTATACAACAGCAGGAGAATAAGTGTCAGCTGAATTAACAAGCTGATTGTGCAAGCAACAAAACTCATTTTAGCTAAACTGGATTTGACAAATTGCATGACATTCTGCCTGGTAAATTTGACATTTATAATGTTTACTGCTTTCAACGATAATGAAACAGCAGAGAACTTCAATATCTGACATTTTAATCTTTATATTTCACTTTTCTTCTTGCTAATCAATCCTTAATTCTGGAATATAGTTTATGTTTTGTTACGCCATTAGTTGCAAAGTTTGATGTAGTCTTATCAACATTAACTGAATCGTAACATTGCATAGAGATGAACTTTTACTTTACTCTTCCTATTTTTAAGAATGAGAATTACTATGGAGAAAATATTTTTTTAAGTCCATAAGAAAGTCTACAATTAAATTTTTTGCAAGTTGAAATAAAATTTGTCAGTGTAGCTTTTAAATCAGAATAGCTATCCATTGGCGTGATTGATGTACAGTAACAGATTTGTTTAATGATGGATTTAAAGATAAATAATAATTATTTACTATAGCTCCTAGTGGTGCAGTTCTGAATTGTTAACACCCATAGGAAATAAAGTTCCCAGCTTTCATGTATGAAACATCAGACTTTTTAAAAACTCAAAGGAGTATTATATGAGTAACTAGTGGTATTTAGTAGACATTGGAGAGAGTGAATGAAATAACATTTTTATATAGAGTTAGCAAAATTACTGCTTGCTTGGAAAAGCTTGCCCATGATTTCTGCCATGTGCATTTGTGAACCGTGACAATGGACTCATGAGACTGATTTTCACACCAATCTGAATGCTCACTTCAAATACTACATTTCAAACTCTCACTTTGGTGGCAATACACTTGCTCTATTTTAATTGCTGTTGCTCAAAAGAATATTTTCAGAACTCTCTATGGCTCTCAGTAGTCAATTCATTCTCTTTGTGCAAAGTAAGAAAATGAAAAAAAAAAAAACTTACATTGTATTATACCACTAAGATTTGGGTGCTATTTGCTATTCTAGTCTAATCTAGCCTAACTTGGTAGATTCAATATCTACTGAAAGAATTAGATATCTAATACAATGTCAATAAAACTGATTAAAATGTTAGAAACTAGTTTAATTTCTTGGCTTAAAATACTTCAAATTTTCTCTAAAAATAGGGTCAGTACTCTAGACTGAGGCAAGGTTAAACTTCAGGAATAAAGCAAGCAGCCTCACATTTGGAGAAAGACTGGATTTGAAGACAAAGCCAAGCATTTGTAGTTCAGGGAATGATGCTCTGCCAAGTGTGGCAAACAAAGAGTAAATTGC
Organism: Indri indri; assembly: GCA_004363605.1. NCBI lineage: Eukaryota > Metazoa > Chordata > Mammalia > Primates > Indriidae > Indri > Indri indri. The sequence continues at coordinate 14,911 of RJWJ010006910.1, read as the reverse complement.
CCAGTGCAGCTGGCATTTACAGTAAGAGATTGGTGAGATTTGGTAATAATGGGCAGTAATGTAAAGTAAATAGCAAAATTGGAAAGTGACATTCTTTGAAAGGTCTTGAATGTCTAGCTAAGCAGTTTGGATTTTATGGGGTAGGCAATTATTATAGAGCAGTGTAGTGACATAATCAAAACTGTTTAAGGAAAGTATAATAATTCTATAACAGTGAGAAGAATCCTAGAGGAGACTTGGGTCTTGAGGCAGGTTAGGAGGTTATTATAGTAGTTCAAACAAGAGCTAAGGAGAGCCATAATGTTATTAGAAACTTTTATTAAAATTTATATTGGAAAAATTGTAGGGACTAGTGTGAGGGTCTTAGTGAGTCATTAGTTGAGGCCTCTCTTGAAATAAAGGCAAGAAGTGACAGGAGAGAGAATCGGGTTTTGTTGTCGTTATATAAGAGAATCATTTTCCTATATTCCACTAAATGGATTCCTATTCTTTTTATAACCCTGAATACCAATCTAATGCTTGGTAGATTTACCATGTGCATATTATAGAACTACAACTCCCCTAAACCATTTCAAGTCAATGAGAAATCAAATGACATCATTTTCTCAGTCCTATGTAAGATGTTTAAGCTAAATATTAATTTTTAGCATGAGGTATACTTCTTACTGGCAAATCTGAAAATCTATAAAAGTGTTGGAAAATATGTGTGTGCATTCCCTTATGACCCATTTATATACTTTTGAGGCAAGGAAATTATTTCAAACTGACAGTGGCTTGTATCTCTTTGGCAATAATAATTAATATACAGCCAAATGACTAACATAATTGCCCTTCTGAGATGATGAGAGCAGTGGGGAACCAGAGAAATTCAAAATCAACACATTTCTTCAATTAATAGAAGGTTTTTCAAAAAGAAAAAAAAATCCTATTTTTTTTTTTCATTCTGCAAGTGAGTTAACTAAATCATTTTATATACAGCCAGAGATCTTCTGGGAAGGGTTTGTATGATTTTATCACTCCAAAAGGGCTATTTCTGTGCTCTCCAAATCTAAAAGCAGAGAAACAGGCATCTTAATTCAAACAATAACATTAATTCATCAAATCTCCTTGTGTTATTCATCTGCATGTTAATATAACAGATTTTCACAGAGCTTCTGAAATGTAACTCATATTACGGAAGCATGCAATATATAGTAAAAGACAGACATGCAAGTACTTAGCCACAAGTAAAGGCAACAGGCACAGTAGGGCACAATGCATAGAGGGAAATGAGGAGGAGTTAACTATTTGCATCCAGGATTACTAGCTGAAAGCTTCCTGACCTAAATAGCGTAATGATTTTAATTTAAAAAAATAAGAACAGTAATGTATTTAATATGATAATTTTGCAAATTAATTGAGGGTTGTTATTATTCTTCGCATTTTAAAAAAGAGGAAATTAAGGCTTTCGGTGTTTAAGTGACTTGTTCAATGTAGCAGCTCTAGTAAGTGGCAGAACTGGGCTGAAGACCCAATTGTGATGATAATAGTTGCCTGATGTTAAGTGTTTACTATGTACCAGGGATTGTGTTAAATACTTGGTATTTTTTCTCATTTAATATTCAGGGCAACCTATGAAAGAGATCATATCTGTGGAGTATAATGAGCAGCCAAAAAACAGTATTTTGGAGTAGTATATTAAGTTCCGATAATAGATACCACATGAGAAAGGTTGGCAAATTAAGGAGAGACATTGGGAAAGAAGTGGAAGGACTGCGAGCACAAGAATATCTTCAGTAATTTAAACCTGATAGTACTCTGCTGACTTGATCATAATGTAAAATAAAAAAAGAGATTTGTGAATTAATGTTTTCTCACCTGTTTCCTGTGGGCCATTGCCTCATGGCAAGAGATCCAGGGAGAAAGAGATCAGCTTGAAAACAAATGTGGCTGTCCATTGTCCTGAATGATGTTTCCTCCCCTTCAGTGTAGCCAAAAAGAGCCAAGTCCACATAGGACTTAGAAATACAACTGAGACAACGCAAATGCTATACTATTTCGTAACTGAGGAAAACTGAAGTTTCAGTAAATTACCCAAAGTCTTACAGGTTATTGAATTGAACCTAGGCTTTCAGATGACAAAGACTGCTTAACCACTATACCGTCTTGCTCTTCTTTAATACCTGTCATGCTACACCTTAAGAAAGAATTTCTGCTTCTAATGCAGGTTTGTGAAACAGTCTATACATGAAAATTTACCACATCAAATTAATTCTGGTGAAACTGGTAGCTCACCACAATCATCAATATTAACGGCAGGAAGTGAAAACATTTATGATCTGTGATCCCTGTCATTTGGAGTGTGTAAATTTACAATTAAATTAATAAGCTTCTAGAATACCAAAAGGACTTAGGAATTGTTTTTAGAGTGTTCTCTCTTATTCATTCTGTGATTCTAAGCAATGATGTTTATGAGCAAAGAAAAATAAATGAAGGTTGAGTGACTGAAAGTAGGAAATGCATGTGCTGTTAATATTTCCTACTTACCCTTTTTCTCAAACAAGGAAGGAATCCCCCATGGTATCACACATGTGTGATTTCATACTTTAACAACAAGAAAGCATCATTTAGTATTTATGGTAGCCTTGGTCAAACAAATTATAAATTCATAAGTAGAAGTCACCAAAATAATTCACAAGGCAATGCAGGGGTGGAGAGTGGGTTCAAATGGTTCAAGAAAAGGGTCTTTCAGGTCAGGAAACTGAAAATGAACAAAAGTGAGGATACAAGAACTTAAAATTGATAGCCGTAATTAAGTTTTTGAAGCAACTGTTGATAAGTAAACTTGCCTGATAACTCAGCTATTTTGACCAGATGAACAGATTATTTGTTTCTGGTAAGACTATCCTGAAGCAAAAAGTAAAATTATTTATTGCTTTACAGTCCTATCTTTCTAGCACAAAATTTTTCTGAAACCAACAATGAAGTCATGTTATCATAGGTGGTCCACAGTCTTATCTAAAATCAGGTTGACACAGAGACCCATTCTGGCTGGTGATCTACCGGTCCCAAAGAGGTAGTCCTGGAGATCCTCTGTCATTCTGTTAGTGCCAATCGTAGCATTGATCACATAACCAATAGCCTACTATAATTCTGACATCTATCAGAGGGTAATTAAAAAAAAATTTTTAATTTGAAAATAGGAACATGATCTTTTCCATACTGTTTATTTTTGTTAAAATTTAACTCATAATTATATTTGTAATATATTAGTATTTACTTCGTGATATTAAAATTTCCATGTTGTTGCTGTAATCATAAACTGTAAAAAGGTCATATTAACAAATTTTTTATTCATTAGCGTTTAAGTGTGTGAACTGAGAAACAATTACTGACAACAGACTGACATGCAAATCAGTTACATACCAATTACCATTATTTCTATTTACTCATATTAAAGCAGTTACTTATAATATTTTATGTACTACATCATTGGGTAAATATTTCACATTAAGACATGCTATAAAATTAATATGCCACTAAATTTGCTATTTTCTTTAACCTAAAAAAGAAAATTAGAATATTATTATTGATTAAACCTGGACTTTCATATTTCAACCTATAACATTCCGAAATATATAAGTTATAGGAAAGTAAATATCACAAGAGTTTTATAGTTTTAAATTACAAATGCATCTTCTTTTATTTTAGAAACTTCTAATTTTCTTCTCAATCTTGCCTAACAAGTACAAGTTGACTAATAAAATAAAGGCTAGATAGCAACTATCATCATAATTTTTAATCAAATAATAAGAAAATCAGGCGAAAAATTAGTAATTTCTTATGGCAAAATTGTGGGCTAAATACACAATATGAACTCAAATTAATTCATAAAAATATTCTCTTTCATCTTGCATGGGATATCAAAGTGTGTTTAGTGAATCCCCTCACAAAAATGTGCTATACAACTAAGGGATAATAGGTGTGATTAATCCAGGATGTCGTTACAATGATTTTTAGCGGTTTATTCTTTTAACTTCTTTGTATTATATCTCATCTAAACTCACCTATGTACCATTTTTATAAATATGTGTTGGAGTATAAAATGGTATTTCAGAAGTGTTTTTGTCTTTATTTTTGATGTGTCTATATTTGGTTCAAATATCTTCTAATTCAGCTTATACATCTTTTTTCTTATTTTTGTAGATGAAATATCTATGTAGTTTTTCTAATTCTTCATTAAATTGACAGATAAACAGATTTGCATTTATAGTTCACATTTCTTGGAAAAGCAAAATCTTAATTTGATGTGCTGAAGATGGACAAACATGATTCTTTCAAGTCAAGATTGAGAGAAATAGTTGCTTTTATAAAAAGCCTAAATTTGTAGAACCATCTGATTCATGTGATTTTCTGTTGATCTCCCTTCTCATCACTACATAGGCCCCTGTGTTATCTTCTGAAATAAATTAATCTATAATGAGCTAAGTCAAGAGCAGTCTCAAATAATTGAAAGAACTGACCCTTGGAAGGCTCCTGCTCACCTCTGTCAAACTTGATGATGATAATGACAGTGACAGCTGCAGGACCATATGTACTTGGCCTGCATTAGCAGGATCACCAGAAGTGAAGCTTTGGGGGCACTTAGAATCGTGCCTACAGCTGTATCTGACTTATTCTTTATTCAGTCTCTCCATTTTTCCTCTCTAGTACATTTTTGTATAGCAATCTATGTAGCACATTTCGAGAATTACCAAAAGGGACAGAAGAAATATGAAAAAAACAAAAGTAACTATTGCGGGTTTCATCAAGGTTGAGAAGCAATTTACCTTCCAAATGAGAAAAATTAGTCTCTGAAGAGTCTCTCTCTATTGGCTTTCTATTTTTAGGTTTTCTGATTTTAGGTGTACATATATATTTGCCATTGTTATATCTTTTTGATAAATTGACCCCTTTATCATGATATAATGACCTTCCTTGTCTCATTTTACATTTTTTACTAAAGTCTATTTTATCTGAGAAATGTATAGCTACCCTTGCTCTCTTTTGGTTTCTATTTGTATGGAACATTTTTTTCTATCCCTTCACTTTCAATCCACATTCACCATGGGGGCCAGCCCAGTGCTGGTTGTGGTCCAGAATCTGGCCTAGCCTGGTCCTGGGATGGGTTTGGAGTCTTGATCTATGGAGTCTGGCTTAGTGCTAGGACCAGTTCTAAGCCTGGGGATGTTGAGATCATGTGACAATGGAGTAGCCAGAGACAGAGTTCCTGGACAGGGCTTGAGTCTGGAGCTATGGGACTTTGCCTAGAATTCGGTTGGGCTTGGGGGCTCAGTGCAAAGGTACTGGTGTGGAGTCTAAGGCTGTGAGGGAGTGCTGGTGCTTGGTTTTTCCTGGGAAGGCTTCATTTGGTGGCCTAGGGCAAAGTCCGGCACTCACTTCCATCTCCTTCCCCAGTCAGAGATCATCTCTCTTCACCCTGTGTTGCCTAGAGTTGGAGAGGGGTGATATGGGTAATGTAAAACTGTCTTTCCTATTCTCCTTAATTCAATCTTTTCTTACATCTGTGTTACCCTCAGGTGCTTTAATCTCTCACCTGATTTCCTTAGCTCTTGTGAAGGTATTTTCATGAATAGACAGTTGTTCAAATTGATGTTTCTGTGGTGGGATGAGCACTCGGAAGTCCTATTCCACTATCTCATTGATGTCCACCCCATAACAGATATTCTTAATTTTATGTTGTCAAACATAGTCCATCTTTTCTTTTATGATTTATCACCTTTGTGTTTCTATAAAAAGACAAGTACTTCTCTTTCCCCAAATCATGATAATATTCTACTGTATGTTCTGCCTAAAGCATTAAAATATTGTTTTCCCAATTTATGTCTTTAAGCTATATAGAATTGATGTTTTTACATACATTTTTAAATTATGAACAATTTCAGTTTTGTCCATAAGGATAAAAATAGACTCAGTGTTATTTATTAAATAGTTGCTACTTTCTCATCACTTTGCAAGGCGTTCTATTTTGTTCCCTTGATTATTTTATACAAAAAGGGCCAACACTTACTTTTTCTTCCTTTCTATGATTTCTAAATAACTTTAAGAAAAGTTCTCTCCTTCAAGTAAATTTTCTTTTGGAGAACTTTGACTATGCTTAATCCTTTGTACTTCCATTTCTGGACATTTGTCTCTATTCTGTCTTATAAATCTTACTCAAAATCCATCAGCTACTTAGCATTTTGGGATACTTTTCAAAAGGCATACTTCCCTTCTTGCTTCACATTTATTTTTTCTTCAATATTTCTATTGTTTCACTAAAGCGTAGGGGAAGTACTCTTGCCACAAAGTGAAGAAATTTTAAAAAAAAACATTTTGCATGTGCTTAGATTGTGATTTGTCTCTGTAAATTAGCAAAGAGATGATTTTTTTATTTAATATCAAAATAGTCAAGTATAGTACTTTTAATTTATTGTGATTTCAGGTATATTTAGAAATATTACATCATCTTATTTGTGTCCTATATTTCCAAATTTTTCTTGTTATGTCTTTTAATTGTTGCTTGAGCTGTGTTTGATTGCTTGAGCTGTGTTTCAATTGACTTTCTCTTCCAAAGTTATGTTATCTGATCTGTTTCTATTATTTTAGAGTAAACCTTTAAAAATTACGCATGCTTACAATATGTAAATTTAATCAATAATTATTACATACTCTTAACAAAAAAATCTTTGAATGCTATCTCTTCATTCTTGCCTTTCTCTTTATTTAATATTGTTTTCCATTTTTAACTCTAGTTTATATATGCCACAAGTCACACAGTTATTGTTTGTTTAGTATTATCTACAATCTTGCATCCTTTTGTTCATTATGGTTTTTTTTGCAAAATTTTCAACCACTATCTCAATTATTGCTTTTCTTGTTTTTTTCTTCTCTACTTATGAACTGTAGATGGATATATATTCGATTGTTTTCTCTTCATCCAGAATGTTGCTTAACCTGTTTTTGATATTTTCTATCTAGTATTCTCTCTACTGCATCCTGTATAATTTATTCGGATTTACCTTTTAGTAAATTAATGATCTTTGTATCTATATCTTCTACTGAGTTTATATTTCAAATATTTTATTTTCAATTTATACAATATTATTGTTTTCTTCAGATCTTCTTAGTCATATACAATAGTCACTCATTCTTTACATTTTCAATTCCATTTCTTATTTTTAAACACATTAAACAAAATTATTATATATTTTACATAAGATTAACTAACCGAATTCTATATGTTTCCTATGTTTTTATATATGTATTTTGTTCTCGGTGCTTTCTTTCTTTTGTATTTTGTGACATCTGTTTAAAAGCACCTTGCTTGGAGTTTTATTTGCTGGAATCCTTTAAAATCAGATTTCAAAATATATTCTTCTACTTAGATTTCATAATTTTTTCTGCCAAATGCATGAGTACAACAGAATTTGCACCACTTCAAGATAAAAATCTAGATTTGAGGGGTCCTGAATGTATCTCTATCATCTATCTATCTAACATACACACACAAATATACACACACACACACACAGTTAATTCAGCTTGCAAACATGAAACATACAAGAGGACTGGTTTTGGGTTACAAGCCATCAGAATAATTATTTTTCCCCTTTTTCCCAGCACACTGGCCAAATAATGTTATAATTTCTCTGCCAACCTCTTCAATAGGGTAGACTTATTTCTACTTCCGTCTTGGAGTTCAGTTTTATATGAAGATTTCCTGTGTGACTTCTACTCTGGAATATGCCCTAAACTTTTCTTCTGTATCCTGTGTCCCATTTCAGCATCAAAACAGAAGTTTAATGTCATCAGAGTTCAGCAGAAAAAGTAAGCCTTCCAGATGATAACTTTCTTCACTGTACTCCCATTTCTATGGGTTCCAGCTTCCATATCAATATTTGCCTCCCAAGATCCTTTTCAGCTCTAAAATGGAGTTAAAATGCCTACTAAAATATCTTAGCCAATATATTTTATTTTTTAAACAATAAGTTCATTTAGGCATATCTATCCCTATATTCTCCCTGAATATTTTAAGGAAGTGAAATCCGATTATTCAATTAAGATGCTTTCTTATTAAAATTAGCAAATATCCACTAACTCTAGGAAATCTCTGGTCTCATTTTGGGCTATATCCATAGTGACACTGCTTATATAATGAACTGAAATATTTTCTATTTTTATTTTGTATTTTTCACTAAATTATGCATCTAATTGCATAATTACCACCTTCCCGTGACATTCAAAAATTGAAAAACTGTCAGGTATATTCAAGGTTTCCCATTGGGTTTACAATATTAATGTAAAGCCTCATATTGAAACTATTATTCCAACATGATAGATTCTAGAATGTAAGGATTGACATGTAGGCAGCAATAGCTGAACTAATATTTGTAGATTTAGATAGAAAGTGGAAAAATAGGTCATGATGTAGAATGCTTCCCCAGAAGGAAGGAAGACTGCAGGCCTGGAATCTATTGATATACTGATAATTTCAAAAAACCCAAGGTCAGAACCGTAATATAGTCCTCATGGGGGTGGCAGAGTCCACACATACTCTGGCTATATCTTTAAGACTAAAGCTGAGAATTAGCTGTAGCTGAAAGCAATTCTGTGGGCATGTGGAGAAGAATAGCCTTTATAAGTTAAAATGGAGATTAACAAAGATTAGTATTTCCATTAAAGACCATTAATTAATCACACAGATTTACCTGTGCTTCTTCCCAGAATACCACAAATAATGAGTAAAATATTTGTTAATGGTAGCAACCCATTAGGACAAAGGTAATGACACAGGAGAAAACATACGTAAATATTGGAAGCTAAAAAAACAACTGGACAAGTAGTAACAAACAGGAGAGCTGAGAATTTGAAAACTAAAATTGACAGTGAGAAAAGTAAAAAACCATGTTGATTTATAGCATAACAACCACTGAGCCTCAGGAAGTGACCACATTAGATAACTGGAAGTGTAAGTGAAAGTAGAATAAAAATCTCACTAGTTAAATGTCTTCAAGTTAATACATTTTTCATTCAAACCATCTATGTGCTGACATATCCAGCAGTCCTTGAATGAAATCAGACTAATTTTTAACCTTAATATGTCAGGTTATCCTGCATAACCCACTGAGCCCACTGAGATGTACAAGGACATCCAGATGACAAGAAGCTTCAAATGTGTAGAAGATATTTTCTTAATTAAATGTGTGTCTTTTCTTCCAATTTTAGAGCAATTTGTTTTCTAACCATTATGTCATTCAAATTAAATTAAATCAATACTTCTGTATCATAAAGAACTTCAAAATTAGAAGGATATATTTTAAGTTAGAGTATGAAATTATTCCTCAGTAAAATTGTAACGTAGAAGAGGTTTTTTTAATGCTAGTGAAAATAGAACTATTAAGTGCTGACTACAGATTTGAGACATTCTAATAATTGACACATTTTAAAGCCTTTTTAAATGCAAATGGTTCCTTTTTAAATGTTTGATTTTCTGTTAATTTACAAGTGTAACACAGAAAAATGATGTAAAATATCTGTAACTTTCCAAAGTAAAAATTAATTGCTTTGTTTAAATGAAAAGATAACTTAGCCCTTTATTCAATAGTATGCATTCCAAAGCTTTTCTCCACAATCAAAATAAAATCAATTTTCAAAATATATGCCCTAAAAATACCAAAACTTGCCAAAGATTATCATAAGGACAACATGACAAATATGACAATTGTCATAGAGACATATTGTCATATTGTTTCATAAATTTACACAACTGTAAAGTAATGAGTCCCATTCAAACTATATCCTCTGAGTTCAGATACAATATTCCTACTGTTAAAATTATTGTTCTTGACCAGCTCATCTTTCAGTAAAACAAATGTGTATTTCTGTTACACCACTAGAATTTCCAAAGTCACTGGAAATAAAGAAAATAAGGCATAATATTTTTAAAATGTGTTTAGAGAACACAAAATATATATTTAATGTACTTGTTCCTAAAACTGTCATTAGTGTCACCCCCCGGATTGTTACTATATATCAATAATATATATCATTGTTACCCAGTATGCTTTTTATTTGTATAATCTCCCTTTTATCTATGTATCTATGTCCCACAATTTGAGATGTTTGAGTCTGTTTTCCTTTATAAGCTTCTCTGTGGTCAGGTGCTGGTTAATAGCAGAAATCAGTCTTGAAGCTCTAACAATGATGAACGATCACATAAAGAGTTGAAAAGTACATTTAATTAAAATCTGATTGCTAGGAACGAGGTGAGATATGGAAAATCACTATTAACACCTCTACATATCCTCTTAACTATCAGATGGTCTGAGCATTGAAAAGAATTAAAGCTGATAATTTGCAAGACAGCTTGAGGGGAACAATTGTCTAACTGTAGGCATTTTTGAAGTAATATGATAGATATTAAAATAAAATACATTAATAAAGAATATTAGATATGTAAGTATAAAGTACATCTGATTCTAATTATACACAAGTGAAGAATTAACTATTAAATTTTTTACATGAAACTATTTTACTTTTGAAAAATTATTCCAAATAAGAAGCAACATATCTAGAAAATTAAAAAAGAGGTTTTCAAATGTTTATTAATTGTAATATACATTATTGAAACATATGCAGTTATGTTACATAAGGGAATAGTATTCATGGTAGCATTTGTATTTTATTTTACTAGAAATTAAACAAACAATACACATCAGTGATTACCTTTTAGATCTTCTTAAATTGTTACTTTATTCCCAAATATATTATGAATAACCATTATAATCTAAATCTGTTGGCTTCTGAAGAATATATAATGTGACATAATTGCTTAATTTTTATCCACATTTTTGTGCCATAGAGTCTATCATGATGATATACATCCACATGACAGAAAAAGTTACTCATTCAACATTTCGTAAAAAATATTTTGTTATCACTAATCTTCTAAATAGAAAATGGAATCTGTCAAAATTTAAGAAAAAATAAAAATGAATACAAGGACTTCTTAGCATTGAAACAATGCATAAATCCTAAATTTTAATGTGAGTCATTCAGGAGACTGCTATCACCCTGGGACAACAGAAAATCCCCTGAGTCATTAGCTTTTTCTCTGTAAACTAGTTGGTCAAGGGGATGAAAGGTTTAAGATGGCAATAAGGATTCCCCAGTGTTGTCATTTTCTCTTTTCACTGTGGAAATGTATTTTCCTCATCAATGGATGTTTTAAGTAGTGGTCAGATTGAGAGCTTATCTATAAAACCCCATATAGCCTATGCTATTCTTTACACATTGAATAGCAAAAGGAGGAGAAGGTAAAAAAATCAGACAAGTCATCTTAAAGGTTAAACATAACTTAATTTCACATTATCTTTATTTATTCCAAACTTGCTAAGAATTTAGTTATTTATAAATTAATTTTTTTAAAAACAATACTCAAAAACTAGCTTTAAAACATTCTAGAACTCCGCTTAGTAGAACACGCTTGGGACTGGGACTTGGGGGGAAGGGGGGCAAGGGCAACATACGTAACCTAAACATCTGTACCTAAACAACAAACAATAAAAAAAAAAAAAAAAAAAAAAAAAAAAAAAAAAAAAAAAAAAAAAAAAAAAAAAAAAAAAAAAGAAATTAACAAGCAAAAAAAAAAAAAAAAACATTCTAGAACTCATTGGTAGGTGGAGTACTGTTTGTAGATTCACCAATATTAATCATTACACTACTCTCTCAGTGTGGAACTCAATGTGAGGATCCACACTGAACCTCTTATAAATGAGTATTTTTTAAAAGAATTTCAAAAACTGTGGTTAAATAACTGATAAGCAGTCAATCCAGCCATCATCTGTCTTGCTCCTCCCCCTACCTCAGTGGGAATAGAGATCAAGTAACCCCCTGGGAGATACAGGGTGACTCCTAAAGCTTGGGGCATTCATGTGCCCCACCTGGGGAGCAGAACTTACCAGGGGCACAAAAGAATATCTCAGCAGCTAGCTCTTCCACACAAACATCAACCAATGACAGGGGAGAAACTCTATAGCTAAGCGTAGCACCTTCCAAGCCAAGCAAACAGAGAGCAGCTGATTTGTCCTCACAAGTACCACCAGCCATCTCGGACATTAAGCTGGGAGACTCAACTCATTTCACACTGCTGGGAAGAGGTGAAGACAGCAGGTCAGATGTAACCTGAGAGGTTAATCAAAATTGCTAGAAGACCCCATGGGCAAATCAGGACTAGCACTCCTCTCCTTGGCAGGGTCAGGAATAGATTTTCAGGGACCTGGAGAGAGGACCACAAGCCAAGCATAGCATTGCCAGGTCTCAACTGAGAGGCCAGATGAGAAGGAATCAATGAAAGAACTCAGGAAATATGAAGTATCAGAGCAAAAGGATACTCCCAAAATAAAACAATAACTCCTTACCAATGGGTACCAACCAAAATGAAAATATTGAAATGACTGATAAAGAATTTTGAATATGAATTATAATGAAGTTAAATGAAATATAAGAAAAAATGGAAACCCAACACAAAAAAACATGAAAACAATGCAGGAAATGAATGAAAAATTCACTAAAGAAATTGAATTATTAAAAAAAATTCAAATTTATTTAATGAACCTAAGTAAAAAACTTTACTATGAAAATCAGAAAGGGTACCATGAAAAATAAAAATTGAAAGGCAATATCAATCATCAGTATAGAAGCAAATATCCTAAACATGAATTCTTGTAAATTATATCGATATATGTGTACAAATCATAAGCAATTTGGGTTTAGTCCCGTGATATAATAATGGTTTAAAATGTCAAACTTATTCACAATATAATCACATCAATGAAAGAACATATAATTAAGTTCTGCTAAAAATTTCTAGCAAACTAAAAATAGAAGGATGGTTTCTTAATGAGTTAAAAAACATCAATTTGAAAAGAAAAGCAAAATATTATATTCAAAGGTGAAAGCTTAAAAGCTTTCCCTGCCAAATCAAAACGAGAAACAGAATCTCATTATCATTCAGTTCAATGTTGTTTCTGATCATCCTGGGCAAGGTAATAAGCTAGTAAGATATTTTAAGAATTGGAAACAAAAGAAAGAAAAATCTCATTACTCACAGATGATAAGATTTCAAAATGTTGCTTAACACGTATCAGTAAATTGCATTTCAATATATCAATATAATGAGTAACAAAAATATATGTTGCAGAAAAAAACTATTTAAAATGGTAAGAAACTCATAAGGTTTCTCTAAATTAACCTAAGGAAATAAGCACATGATCTTTAAGAAGAAAAATTATGAAATTACATTAAAATTGTTTAAATCACAATTTTTTCACACTCTTACAGATATTGTTTCATGTCACTTGGAAAAGTAACTCAAAATCTTATAAATTATCTTTCTTTGATGTTATTGGGGTTATAAATGTTTTAAAATCTATTCCTTATTTTGAAAACTCATATGAGCATCTTTCCCTTGACAGTTTGTGTTTTATATTGAGAGAAGTGAAACCTGTTCTTGTAACTATTTCTTTACATAGCACATGGAAACAATGTATCCTCGGTGACCACAATTTGATTAGACTCCTAATTTTCACTGTTTTATTCCACAGCTAATCAAAGTCATAAGTCATATTGTTGATGAGCTACAATCTTCTCTGAATAAAGCTACGTAGGGAATGCAACATTTTAAATACATTTATTAGTTCCATTCCTTCTGTTCATCTTTATTAACCCGAACATACTTTTGAATGTGCATTATAAGTAAAAAAAATTGTTTTAGAAGCCCTAATATAGTGAAGACATATATCAATACAATGTCCTTTTATAGAAAGATGAAATGTCACAAAGATATCAATTACAGTCATCCCTTGGAATCTGCATGAGATTGATTCCAGGAACCCCCCTCATACACCCCCAACCACCCATACCCAGCCATACCACCCTCCCTCCCACGGATACCCAAATCCGTACATACTTAAGTCTCACAGTGGGTGCTGCGGAACTGGTGGAACCTACATATAAGAAAAGTTGGCCCTCCTTGGTTTCAAATACCGTGAATGCTGTATTTCCCACCCTCGCTTGGTTGTGGACGCGTGCAGAACCCACCAACTGGGAGTGCTGACTGTCTTTATTGAAAAAAACCAATCAGCGTGTAAGTGGACCTGCACAGTTCAAAATCATGTTGTTCAAGGATCAAATAAACTTACACTTTTTCTACAAAAATCAATGAACTTTAAATCAATTTCTAATAAGAGTCTCTGTGCAATTTAATGGAATGTTTGCATATGTAACTGATTCTAATATTTATATAAAAAGGCACAGGGCAAAGAATAAGCAACACAATCCTGAGGAAGGAGAGCAATATGCAGGAGTTGCCCTATCCTATACCAAGGTGCATCATAAAGCTAATTAACTCAATGTTTGACTGGCTCTTGGTTGACAACCTGTCCAATGGAATAGGATAATGATTCCAGAAGCAAATGAATGTACATGGAATGGTGCTACCTAAAAGAACTGATAATGCAGATGGATACATGAAGGATGACTTCTGCATGTTATTCTAGAATAACTGGTACTCCACATTAAAAGGCAAAAGGGAGAGTTGGAAAGATTCTATGTGGAATGAATACTAAACAATTTTGTCATAGGCAACTGGCAGCAAATGTTTTTAAGCAGGGGAGTGGCATGATTTGATTTTTATTTTAGAAAGAATTACTTTCCATCCTTACAGGTTGCTATTAAAGAAATTTTTCTGATAATCTGTCTCCATTTTCTGGTGAAAGAAAAATATGATCTTAGATGTTGTGCTTCCTTTCAAAAAGATTGTTGATTGCTTTCAGAAAAAAAAATTTATTCAACTACTTGACTAGATCTCCCAGAGCTTTCCTTGCAATCA
>RJWJ010006909.1:0-59972 GCA_004363605.1 Indri indri | reverse complement strand
TGTTCCCTTCTTTCAAAGATTTTTCTTCTATCATTTATTTCCTTGCTTCAAAGATTTTTCTTCTATCTAATAACTTTTGGCTCTTACCTAACTGATCTTCAAGTGTTCTAAAAATGAGTTTAGATTTGTTTGAATTGGGTGACATCTATCTCTAAACTTTATTTCCCAGACCTGTGGTCTATACTGTGTAGCTAGAAGCCAGATTATTGGTTGTTAGTACCAAGACTCCATTCATATTCTCCAAACAACAGAAAGAAATCTACCCAGGGCTGAGCTGAGAGACAGACCTGAATATAGTTTGTTTCACTGAAGAAAAGATAAAGGAGAAGGAGGCCAGAGGCTATTTCATTGTTTTCTTGAACCTAGAAAATGGGATTTTGAAGTTGGGTCATTGCACAAAGATGAAAGGAAAGGTAAACCCAGAAAACGCTATAATAATTTTGTTTCAGAGCACTCACTGTGATTGCAGTGAGGATTGTGTGTTTCCTGATGGCCTCATGGGTACTTTCAGGAAAGTGAAGGAAAGCTGGTTTTACATGCTTCCATTCAATTTACTGCCATTCCTAAATACAAAAGTTGTAACAAATGCAAATTGAGGGTTAGAAGACAGACATTTCACTGCTAGCCTACTTTCTCTACTAATTCCTCAATTTCAGATACATTTTGGAACACTATGACCTTTTTCCTAATAGCGCTTTTGCCTTTTATATTCCTCCTTTCTTATGCAACATCTAAGATCACCCATGTTTTTCTACTGAGAGTTTCAAAATCCTATATATGGGGAGCACATTTCCTGTGGAATATGAATTTGTTCTAGTTGGCAAAGTCCCTGACTGCCCCAGTTTAGTCCATTTCCAGCTTCCTAATCTCCTGAACTTACCACTAGGTATAGTTATTAAATTGGCTATTCATAATCAATACTATGAGAAATGCTGGCAGTCACTATTATTAGATTGCATGCATATTAGTTACTTTGTACCCAGAGATAATTTTAATACAAAAGATACAATTTATTGAATCAAATAAGATAAATAAACAATGCTTGGTTAAACTTTTGAATATTTATGAGGCAGTTCAACAATGATTAGAGGATATGAGGTTAGAAAGTTTAAAATGCAGCAGGAACATAATAATGCCTATCACTTACCGAATAATTTGTATTTACTTTTCTTAGAAGCTGTCATGACTATCTAAAGAGAATACACTGAAGGAGACTTCTTACAAATATAATTGAATTTGTTCTTAATGCATGTAATTCAGGGTAGGTCTTTTACAAATGTTAGTTTCTTTCCCCTCTTTACTGTCTTTACTCAAATGTTCTGAAAAAGAGCATGTTGAATAGAGAAAATTCCAAGAGCATGTTGTTACAAGTAATGTACTTGAATATGTTTTGTGAGATGACCTGTGAACAATGGAATGTTCTTAACACAAAGAAATGATAAATGCTTAAGGTGATGGATACTCCAATTACCCTGACTTGATTAATACATACTATATGCCTCTATCAAACATCACATAGACCCTATAAATATAGCTATTATGTACCCATAATAATTAAAAATAAAAAATTTTAGAAAAGAGGTTCTTAATGCATCTTAATTAAATAAAAGTGAAAGTTGTGGTCTGAAAGTTAATACAATCAAGTGGAACAATACTAATCTTTAGAAAATTATTAAATATTTAATAACATTTTATAACATATTCTATATGAGATGCTGAGAATAGTGAGTTTTGAAAATGTATAGTCTTAGGGTGTATATTAGAAAAGAAGAAAAGCCAAAAATTGTGATATATTTCATCTTTAGATGTTCCAAAAGGAGCAGTAAATTTTAAACCCAAATAAAGTAGAAAGAAGGGTATAATAATGATATTATAGGAGCAATATTTAATGAGTTGGAGAAACAAATATGAAGGTGTGAATAAAGGCTAAGGAAATTCTTTGAAAAGATCCAAAATTTTGTAAATCTCTTTTGATCAAGGCTGAGGAGGGAGAGAGGAAAAGGGAGGGGGAGAAGGGGTGAACGTACAAATTATTCATACCGAAGAAAATAAAGCAGAGATCTTAGAGAAATTAATAAGATAATGATAGAAATGTGAATGAATAAAGTGATCATACAAACCCTGCCCCCAGATGAGAATTTAAAAATCTTGACAAGCATCCAAAATCAGACAAAAGCTAGGAGAGAGTTTACTCTTAAAAAGCTGAAACTGCAAAGGTAAGAATTCTGAGTTTTGGCTTTCTTGTTGGAGGATGTTCTCTAATCCCTCTGGCAATAGTGGCAAAAGATTGCAACCTTATCAGTTGGAGTAGCAAAGGAAATTTATTGTGGAAAGAACAGCTGAAGACATAAAAGAGAAATTCAAGAAGTGAGAGAATTGCAAAAAGGATGACTCACAATCTGAGTATAACCGTGTTTAAATCCTTGGCTGAATGATAAACTATGCTTGCTCCGAGAGAAACACTGGGGGAACTGTTAAATAATGTAGGCAGAGACCAAGAGAAATCTTAAAGACAGAGTTGCAAAAGGTGTGATTTTTGAGTTGCTGCTTTTTAAACTGAGTGCGTTCCCCGACCTGCGTGTCCCCAGGAAGCAGAGATGTGGCAATTTTTAAAAGCATGTATTTTAGAGATTTTTTATAACGAAATATGTTAAATGAAATAATCTAATGGCTAAGAGTTGATTCAAAATAATACAGGAGGATTGATTAGATGAAGTTATACGTAAAACAGATTTTTCATTAGTTCATAATTGTTGAAGGTGAGTGTTGAGTACATAGAAATTTATTATTAATATATTCTGTATTTTTGCATATTTTTAAAATTTCATAATACAAAGGTAAAATAAAGAAATCGAAATTAAAAACAAAGATAACAGCAATAATGGCACCAAAAACCAAAAGAGGTAAATCTAAGAAAAGATTGACAAGACCTATATTGACAAAGATCAAAGAAGACTTTAAAAAAGTGGGATATACCATGATCATGAATTAGGAGACTTAGTATTATCCATTGTAAATGGACAATTCTCCTGAAATTGCTTTATGTGGTCAGTGCTATCCATACCAGATCCAAATGGAAACGACCTGATGTACCCGAATGGTAGAACGATAAAAAAAAACTTGTAGGATGCTCATACAGTGTAGTTTAGGACTGCTGTCGCTTACCCTGAGGCCACGGACCATGGCCTGTTAGGAACAGCACCGCAGCAGGAGGTGAGCAGCGGGTGACGGAGCGAAGCTTCATCTGTATTTACAAGCTGCTCCGCATCACTTGCATCACCACCTGAGCTCCGCCTCCCTGTCAAATCAGCGGTGACATTAGATTCTCATAGGAGTGCGAACCCTACTGCAAACTGCGCATGAGAGGGATCTAGGTTGTGCACTCCTTATGAGAATCTAATGCCTGATCTGAGGCGGAGCTTAGGCAGTGATGCTAGCACTGGGGAGTGGCTACAAATAGATATAAGGCTTATAACACAGATGCAAAAAAAAGAAAATCTACAATACTTGGAAATTGGATCCAGCAGGACATCAAAAGGATTATACACTATGAACAAGTGGTGTATGGGTGAAATGCAATGTAAAGGTGGTTTAAAACATAAGACAATTAGTGCAATGCACCATATTAATAGAATGAAGGGGAAAAAACACATGGTTATCTCAGTTGATGACAAAAAAAAGTATTTGATGAAAATACAAAGCGCTTTCATGATAAAAACAGTTGATAAAGTAGGAATAGAAGAAAACTTTCTTAACTGGTTAAAGAGCATTTATGATAAACCCATAGTTAACACACTCAATGGTAAATAACTGAAAACCTTTCCCCTAACATCACTGAAAAGCCTGCCTCCATTTCCAACATCCTCTCTTAGAACTGATAAACAAATTTAGTAAAGTTGCAAGACATAAAATCAACATACAAAAATTAGTAGCATTTTTATATACTAATAATAAACTGTCTGAAAAGAAATCAAGAAAACAATTCCATTTACAATAGCTACAAAAAATAAAATAGGAATAAATTTAACCAAATTGGTGAAAATTCTCTATGCTGAAAACTATAAAACATTGATGAAAGAAATTGAAAAAGACACAAATAAATGGAAAGATATCCCATATTCATGTATTGGCAGAATTAATATTGTTAAAATGTTTGTATTACCCAAAGTGACCTACAGATCCAATGCAATCCCTGTCAATACCAATGAAATTCTTTACAGAAATAGAAAAAAACAATCCACACAAGAGCCTGAAAAGCCGAAGCAATCTTGAGCAAAAAGAACAAAGAGACAGAGAGTAGAACGATGATACTATAGGCTGGGAAGGGTAGCAGGGAGAGGGGGGAATACAGTGGGGATGGTTAATGGATGTAAAAATATAGTTAGATAATTAGATAGAATGAACAATATTTGATAGCACAACAAAGTGACTATCATCAACAAGTTAGGGTACACTTTAAAATAACTTGAAGAGTGAAACTGGAATGTTCCTAACACAAAGAAATGATAAATGCCTTAGGTAATGGATATTCCAATTACCCTAATTTGATTAATTTGCATTGTATACCTGTAACAAAACGTCATGTGTATCCCATAAAGATATACAACCATTATGTAGCCATAATAAATAAAACAAAAATTAATAAAAGAACAAAGCTGGCAGCATCACACTACCTGACTTGAAAATATACTGCAAAGCTATTGTAATCGAAACAGCATGGCAGCATGGTACTAGCATAAAAACAGACACAACAACCAATGAAACAGTATAGAGAACTCAGAAAAAAACCAACATTTACTGACAACTGATTTTCAACAAAGAAGTCATGAACCCACAATAAGGAAAGGAGAATTTCTTCAGTAAATAATGCTGGGAAAACTAGATATCCACAGGCAGAATAATGAAATTAGACCTTTTTTTCACACCATATACAAAAATTCACTGAAAATAGACTAAAGACTTAAGTTTAAGACCTGACAGTATGTAACTACTGGAAGAAATCATACGGGAAAACCTCATGACAGTAGTTTGGACAATGAGTTTTTAAAAAATATGACCCCAAAAGAACAGGCAACAAAAGCAAAAATAGACAAATGGGTTTGCATCAAGCTAAAAAGCTTCTGTACAGCCAAGGAAACAATCAATAGAGTGAAGGGACAACTTACAGAATAGGAGAAAATATTTGCAAACTATACGTCTGATAAGGGGTTAATACCCAAAATATATAAGGAACCCAAAGAACTCAATAGCAAGAAAACAAATAACCCGATTAAAAAATGGGCAAAAACCCTGAATGGACATTTCTCAAAAGAAAAGATACAAATGGCCAACAGGACATAACAAAATCCTCAACATCACTAATAATCAGGGAAAAACAAATTAAAACCACAATGAGATATCACCTCACACCTGTTAGAATGACTATTATCAAAAAATCAAAAGATAACAAGTATTGTCAAGGATATGGTACAAAGGGAATCCTTGAACTGTGTTGGTGGGAATATAAATTGTTACAGCCATTGTAGAAAACAGTATGGAGGTTCATCAAAAACTTAAACATAGAACTACTATATTATTCAGCAGCCCCTGTACTGGATATATACCCAAAGGAAATGAAATCAATATGTCAAAAAGATCTGCACTCCTGTGTTTACTGTAGCCTGATTCACAATGGCCAAGAAATGGAATGATATCTTGTCCGTCAATAGATGAATGAATAAAGAAATTGTGGGATATATACACACAATGGAATACTATTCAACTTCAAAGAAGAAGGAAATTTTGTCATTTGCAACAGCAAAGATGAGTATGGAGAACATTATGTTAAGGAAAATAAGCCAGGCACAGAAAGACAAATACCACATGATGTTACTCACATGTGGACTCTGAAAAAGTTGATCTCATAAAAGGATAGAGTACAATGGTAGTTACCAGGGGCTAGGGTGGGAGGGCAGGAGTTGGAGAGATGTTAGTCAAAGGATACAAAATTTTAGTTAGACGGGAGGAATAAGTTCAAGAGATTTATTGTACAACATGGTGGCTATAGCTAATAATATAGAATTCTTGAAAAATGCTGAGAGAGTGGATGTTAATTGTTCTCATTAAAAAAAATGACAACTATGTGAAGTTAATGAATATGTTATTATAATTAGCTAGATTTAGCCACTCCGCAATGTTCAGAGCATTATGTTGTACATGATAAATATATTCAATTTTATCTATTATAATAAAAGAAGTCATGATGGTGAGGATTTTTGGGGGGAGGGTTGGATAAGCATAGTGCCTATAGGAGACACAAATTGGGTCTTTGGGTTTGAGTAATGTTTTTCCTTATGACCTGGATTGTGGTTACACAAGTACATTTACTTTTTAGTAATTCATTGAGCTATACGTTTATGATTTGTGCACTTTTCTGTGTATAGCTTTAAGAAAAAAAGCTTTGCCTTTTGGAAAATAAAGTCTCAGCAATTTAGTAATTGGCAGTTAGTCAATTAGTATTTGGCATTCTTATGAGGCCAAATATATTTTTTTGTAAAGTTTCCTGTTTCTCTTTGCATTAAAACACTTTATAAAATTTCTCCATTTCCTAGTGTGTCAAACCAGCCCATGTCTGTATCTGTCCATTCAACACTCATTGAATTAGTGCTTCTATGTCAGAAGCACATTGTCAGGTGCTTAAGGCATAAACCCAGCCCTCAAGAGGAAGAATAAGATTTTGTTGCAATTTAGTAATTCTCAAATGGATTGCTTTAAGAAAATGTGAACAGAAATATTCAAGGACTTGTAAAATAAAATTAAATGAATTGATGTCTACATTTGTGATTTCATTATTTGTATGGATGCTCTGGGCACAAACGTGCATTAGGTAATAGAGGGTGAAACTGTGGGTGGACATTTCATGAACACGTGGTTGGCTGGGTTTAGGGATGAGAAACCTCTTTTTAGAGGTGCTGCATTAAATTCACATCTATGTTGAAGAATGAAAAGTGGGAAATATTTCTGAAGACAAAAGATGTCATCAATCCCTTTTTGGTTCTTTTTGTGGTAAAAATATTCAGACAAATATCCTAATATTCTTAATAACAGTTTATTAAAAATTTTAGTATAAAAGTTATAAAAATTGGTTTAGATTAGAAAATTTCCTCCATGAAGCAATATATCTAGAAGCAAATAAAACAAAAACACCTACTGAGTAATTAACTGTTTTCTGAAAAAAACTATAGAATTGCCTTTCGATAGGACAAGGAAAGGAGCAAGTTAAACAACTGAAATACTACTTCTTCAATTTCCTTTTGATCTGCTGATTTTTGAAAAACATAATTTTAGTTAGCCTCACAGTCTATGAAAACAACCCAATAAGGAAATTTAATGATAGGGACATGCAAGCTATTTGATTTAAATCAGAGTCTACAGAATTTTGGAAAAGAAAGGTAGAACTAGCGTCTTAGTTTTTCTTACTGTTTAGTCTTTTATATTTTTATTTTTACGTAGTCATAATAAAAGCCAAAAAGAATCTGTAAAACAGCTGCTACCCACACACCATATGGAAAATAAAACAATCTTTGTTTTAGCTTTTTGGTGACTTGCTTCTTTTCAGCTTGTTTTCCCCTTTTAACATATATCTGAAGTTCTATTTTCACACACACACGCGCGCGCGCACACACACACACACGCACACTTCTTCCCCTACTATACAAATTAAATGCAGCTTGCCTATCATGAATTTTTGTCAGACAACAGTGAGGCCCGTTTGTTTTGGTCTCCTGCTCTGATGATTAAAGTCAGATCATAAAATAAAGAACAATAACAATCTTGTTCCTTCTCCCCTTACAAAATTCCCCACCACAACTTATTTTATAGAGCAAACACAATTGGTGTCTTTTCAGCGCAATCAATAAGTGGAAATGGCTTTAGTGACATGTCTAAAATGAACTTCTGAGTTACACATCCTCTCTAAGGTTTAGAATGAACACATGCAAGTCTCGCACAGAGCCCAAGAAAAGGAGTTGCTAGGGGTATCTTTTATTGAGAATTGTAAAATGGGACAAGTTGTTTTGTCTTTCATTTTTTCTTAATAACAAGCACAAAAAAGTTTAGAGTTGAAACTAGGACCCTGTGTACTGTCTCCCCACTACAAAAATACATTGTTGCTTATTGTCAAAATGATTCCAGCCATTAAAAATACAGTTAATTCTTTTATAAAAAGGGCAGAATAAGTACAAGCACTGTAAATTTGGCAATCATGGGAGAATGTTCCACAGGCAGAAACAGAATGTAATATTTTAAAAAAATTATGTCTCATGAAAAAAAAGGTTTTGTTTTCTATTTCATTCAGTAAATAAAACTATCTTATAGATTGGCTTATTTTATTTAGGAAAATTGAGGACGTTTTCAGAAGAGAGTATAGGCTCATGAAAACAGAGAAACTTTTATCCGTATTGGGCATTGGCATGGATTTATTCTCAATAATATTTCTTCAGAGGATAAGGATGCTGAGGAATCCTGGGGTAATTACAGATGTAAGAATTGTATTGTTCCAATGTATTTCTTTTTTGTTTACTTAAATTTCCTATTAACCTTCTTTAGTATTAGACCGTGAGCTCTTTGGGGGCAAGGACTCGATTCTACCAATTTGTACATTTCCAGTGCCTGATGCTTAATAAATGCTTGATGACTAAAAGAATAAAAAAATGAATCATCCAACTTTCCATTATCACGATTTTCTTCACCTTTTTTTCCGGTCTGGGAATATCAGAGAAAAGATTATGAAATTTGGTCTTATCCTTTACTCTTCCCTTCTTGCCAGACTGGCATCTGCACTGAATTTGTATGCACATAAAAATCCTTTTATGTTCTGAAATGCTTGAGGGACTCTGCTCTAGGATTCAGGGATTACCATTCACAGGACACTTAATGCTGGTGGGTTCATAAATTCAAAACTGAACCTAATAATTTACTTCCATGGGCCAGTGACAGAGATGGCAATACAGATGGGACAGTCATGGTTATTCATGAATCAAAGTTGTTCAATAAATACAGCTCACTTTCAATTTTCAATCATGCTGCATATCATACGCTAGAAATTTCACATTTCTCAATGTCAATGCTTTCTACATTTAGTCTCTACAGCTGTAAAATCTCAAGCTGTTTCCATGTAAGTGACAAAAATACTCAAATGGGTGGTTCTGAGAGAATGTCGACAAAGTTCAAATATTTGTAAAAATACAATTAGATGGATTCATGTCTACATTTGGGATTTCATATTTTATCTGATATCTTCAGCAGGTCACTTTTGTGAGATAATATTGTCCTTATGGAAGGCAATCTTAAAAGCTTGTTGAAAAGAAAAGACTACCTTTTTTGTTTCACAATAGAGCTCTCATCCAACCTAATTGTGACATTTAGCAATGCCAATCCACTCAGAAACAGAAAGAGATATTACTAAAATGTCCTCAAGCCCCTTACCATTAAAGACACATTGTCTGGGTGGCTAGGGGCTGTCGTCATTCTGACCTTGTCTGTTTGCATGTTCTTACCGTCTTAATTGCCATGACCATTGTATAAGATGGATCAATTAGTCAATTTAATAAAAAATCAATCACTGTTTGATTTGAAGTTAATTGGCTAATGTTTTTGAAAGTGTCAAGCTAGTTGCAGATAAAAATAAGTTTAAGTCAAAATGCTTGGTTCATTATTTCTTAAGCCAATTAAGATGTAATGGAAGCTTCCTTGTGAAAGTCAGAAATGCCGTATGTAAGTAGGTTCTTGACAGATGGTATCAGGGGAAGCCTCCAACTGAGATCCTTACCGCTGCCCTGTAGGGTTGCATCAGGGAAAAGGATGTCAAAACCAAGTCATCAGCAAAAGGAGCTACCAGAAGTTAGGATCAAGAACTCAGGTTAGGAGTCAAATAAAAACCAAAAAAACACACAAGGAAATCGAAAGAGAGTCTCCCTTGCTAGATTGTGACTCCATAAGGGCAGGAACTCTATTTTACTTACTGTTTTAGCCTGAGCACTGCACCGAAACATAGCAGGCACTCAATAAATATTAGTTGAATAAACAAATGAATAAATAATAAATGAGACTCAGGTGAAACATGCAGCAAGCCAGATCAGGGACATATGAGACCAAAATTTGACTTTGTAACAGGGTTACAATCAGAGTCGGGCTGCAACCAAATCAGGAGCACCTGCAGTCAGAGTCAGAGCTGAGGAGGGAGAGCACAGGCATAGCGATCCGGCCGGTGAAGATCAGGTAAGGACATAAGAGCCTTAGGAACTTCACTGCCCTTGATGTTCATCCTCTCTCTAAATGACCCTCCTTGCTCAGGAAGAGCCTCCCCCAATTAGCAGGAGAGAAAATACAAAGATTAGTCAAATGAGTCACAAATAAATTCAAGTTTTATTATTTATTAAGGAGAATGCATTGAGGTGTGATCATTAGTCAATACCACACAATGTAGTCCAGAGATATAGTCATCCGTATCAAAGTGGCACATGAATATGTACTTGACAGGAAGCATATTCTAGAAAGAAATAAATTTGTGCACATGACTTTGGAAATGATTTCTTATTCATTTACCTCCCCTATCAGGCCGGGTACGTCAAGGGAAACTTTCCATATAAAAATCTCATCTTGACTTTTCTTAACTGCTTTTGTTTGAGGCTAAAATAGTTTTCTGCATTGGTTAATTAGACTCAATTATTGTAATTTTTGGTGCAAAAATATATTCAGATGTTGAGTTTTGCTTTTAACCATTTCTGACACCGACATTGGAGAGTAATGATTCCCATGCATATCAAAACACTTTGATATCCTGGCCAGAGACTTAGACAATTCCACATCAAGTTAAAGTGCTGATGGGCTGAGAGATCTGAATTGAGGTTTCTTCTTCCCAAATTGTTGCCACTAATCATTGTTTGGACAGCAGTGATATTATTAGGGGTGTTAAATGTCTACAACCTGAAGTTACTAATTGACAACATAAGGGATCTTGATTATTTATTTGATTATGAAAGTTTTCTTAAGATCACCAATGACCTCTAAACCCAAAAGGCACTTTTCTGCCTTCATCTCGCTTGATCTCTTAGCATCATTAAGCGTAACTGACCATTTCCTTCTTTTTGGTCAACTCTTTTAAACTTTTTTGATTCATACCTGGTTTTCCCTCTACCAACTGATCTCTCCTTGCCAGATTCCTCCTCTTTGGTGAAACTTCCCAATGCTGAGTGTGTCAGAGCATGGCATAGTCCTCTTCATCGCCCTCCTTTCTTATTCTTTCCTCTCCTTTTGAAATTTTATTGTTTGGTGCTTTCACCATGGCTCTATGTCTTCAGCCCTGATCTCTCAATTAGACTCCAAACTCGCATATCCTATTGCCCACCTGACTTATCCTCTTAGATTTCTAATAGGCATCTCAAATTTAATTTGGTCAAGCAGAACTCGATTTCTCACCTTAAAAACTGTTTTTTGTTCAGTTTCCACCATTTTTTTTCTTTTTGGTAAATGGCATAATTTACCTATTTCACCAAGCCAGAGATGCAGGAGTCATCATTTCTCTTCCTTCAGTGTTGGATCAGTCAGCAAATCCTGGCAGCCCTGCCTCTAAAATACATCCACTTCTCTCCCACCCCACTGCTTTGGCCTTGGTCTAAGGCACCATTCTTTCTTTCTTGCATTATTGTAATAACCTTCTAGCTTCTACTCCCTGACCTTTCTTTTCTCCCCTTTCATTCTTCACATAAAAGCAGCCAGAATGATTTTTTTTTTTAATGTAAATCAGACATGGTCACTTCTCTCCTTAAATTGTCTCAAGGGCTTTCCAAAACATTTGGAATAAAATACAAACTCTTTCTATAATCTGTATATTTCAACATAGTCTTGTCTCTGCCTAACTCCCTGACTACTTTTAATTCCATCCACACCATTGCTCACTAAGGTCCAGTGCTTGGCTTCTTTCTGTTCCTCAAAGGAACCAGGTTTGTTCTACTTTTGGCTTTCTGCAAATGGTGTTATCTGAGTTTATTGTATTTGTTTGCTTGTTTATTTTTTATTTGTCATCCCCCATTAGGGTGGAACATTCCTAAGAGCTGAACCTTATCCATATTATTCACATTCCAATTCAGGAAAAATTAAAGGGACAGCTGAAAACACTGTCTTCTCTATTTTCAAAATGGTACATAGTTAGTGCCTTTCTAGTAACTTTCCCTTGCAGACATTACAGGGGAAGTTGGAATTATGGCTAGAAAAGTAAGTCCTAGGATTGATGGGATAAGTACATAAAATATGAAACCAGTCTCATTGGGTTTGGTGACAAATGCCCTTGTTTCAAATATCTGTTTTATCAACACCATGCTCAGAATGCTAACATTAGTAAATATAGTTAGAATTCTGGTAGGGATAGAGTGGAGAAGGGAGATAGAAGTAAGAAAAAACATTAAGCTTTAAAGGGTCATTGCATTTTAGCAACAGGGATTTCTTTTACTAAGAGACATTTGAATAAGGAAAAATAGATGGGGAGAAGATGAGGGCATTAAGTTCCAGATGTATAAGGTGCAGGGCAAATGTAGAGCTCTCTTTAAAAGGATAAAGGGTGCAGGGAAGAGAAGGTGGGAGACATGCTAAGCTTTGTTTATATCACATTCAGTAGTAAATCTACACTCAAACATTCAGTTATAGCACTATAAATCAAATATAGTTTTTGCTGTATATATTTTACTTAAAATAACAGTTAATGCCACATTTGTCTATTGGATTTTATAATGATTTAATTATCTTCTGTTTATAAAAAGCATTATTTAATTTCCCAATTAAGATGTTGATTTTTTTTGGTAACAAGATACCGTATTTTTCAAATTATAATTTATAAATACACTATAAAATAGTATAGTTGCTACGATGCCCATGGGTTCTGTCCCATTTCTATGTGTAAAATCAATTATCAGAATTTATGCTGATTTATTTTAATTCAAAAATGTGGTCATTGTGATGATTGGTACAGAATTTGATTTATTCTATTAATTTTCTATTCTTAAGCATATTCCATTTTTGTTTTTAGTAAGTTGCCATTTTGAATGAAATAGATTCAGTGAAAGCATTATGTTCTAATACACGTGTCACTCTTGAGTAATCTTCCAGTCAAGCCTTGACTATAAGCATTCCATAACACCTCTCTCATCAAGGTTGCCAGGGTCTCCACATTGCCACAGCCATCTGGCCATCTCAGGTCTCATCTTTCGGAATTTCTCAGCAGCATTTGACTCCACTGAACAGTCTCACCATCTTGAAATTCTTCCCTTGGCTTCTGAGTTTCTTCATTGTCTCCCTCTTCATTTCTTCAGCCAGACCCTCTTCTTTCTTGAGCTCCAAATGGTGGAGCACCACAGAGCTCTATACTCAGATATCTTGTTTATCAATATTCAGTCATCTCAGCTGGTATGTTCATAAAAATCAGTTAGGTACTGATGATTTTCTATAGTTAAAGCTCCATACCCACTCTTTCTCTTAAGACAAGCCCTGCTTGAAAACTCTTTTTTTTTAAGAAATAAAAAAGAATATACAATTTAACACATCCAGAAGAGAATCCTTGATTTTTATTAATACTCTAAAACCCACTCTTCTTTGTGGGTTCCTCATCTCTCTAAATGACAATGCTATTTGCCCAGTTTCTTGGTTCAAAAAGCTTTGGAATTACTTTTGACTTGTCTCTCTTTCATAGCCTACATCCAATTCATTACCAAATTCTGTCATACTTCCATTGAAAATATATCCTAAAAGGTCCACTTCTCATCAATTCTATTGCTACCCCTCTGGTAGAAACCAAGCTCATTGTCACCAAGGTTGGAACAACTGCCTCTCCACTGCTCTCCCTGCAGTCCTCCCTATAGTCTATTTTCTACCCTCTAGACTGAGACTTTTAAAATATGTCAGCTCTTGACTTGATCCTATTAAGATACTTTAGTGACTTCTCCTTATGGTAGGATGAAACTAAACTTCTTTCCATGGTTCCTAAGACCCCATATAAACTGGTCTTTGTCCTGATGATGACTTCATCATCCTGCTACCATCCTCCTCATGCTCTCTGCTCTCTCGCCTATATCATTCTTTCTCATCCTGTTCTTTGAAGAAGTCCAGCATGCTCCTACTTCAGAGACTTTGGGCTTACTGTTCCCTCTGCCTCTCTCTCATTCAGTCATGTCTCCACTCACCTATCACAACTTCGGAAAGGCTGACTTCTCAAACCTCTATAAAACACCAGACTCTCTCACTCTCTACTTTCTTGCCCTGTTTTGTTTTTCTACCCATCGTTTATCATCAACTGAAGTTATATCACACATTTTTTTGTTAGTTTGTTTATTATGTGCCTTCCCTCCTACAATACAAGCTGCACAAGTGCAAGGACTTATTTTGCTCGTTGATTTGTCCCTACCTAGCATTTAGCTTAGTGTCTGGTATTTAGTAGGCCTTCATAAGTATTTGTTGAATTAAAGAATGAATGATTTATATTTAGGAAGAGAAAAATTGTGCCCAAATCTAAATCCTATGTGATCTCTACAGGACCTCATAGAGACATAGCAATATGGTGAATCATGGTGGTTATGTGAATGTCATGCTACTAGGGCAGGTAATAAAAAAGGTTAAGGGTGGCTGACTATATGAAGGAAGTATCACTGTGAGATATATCCTCACTTTTCTGTGCATCAGAATACACTTTGTGGCTTTCTGAAAGTAAGCACACAGGTGACCTGCCCCCAGATGTTCTGATTCAGAAGTTTAAAGTGGATATACACTTATGTAGTTGTTTTAGGTTGGAGTCCCCAAAAGCAGAGCTTGAGATAAGGATTTGGGCGCATATGATTTATTGTGAGAATGCTTACAAGTAAAATCTATAAAACAGGGAAGAACACAGAATGAGGAAGGAGAGGAAGCTGAGAAAGAGTGTGGTCCCAGGTAATCTGGCCTTGGCCTGATGCATATGGGAAGAGCTTTGGATCATAAACTGCACCATAAAGTTTCCTCTTTGAGGCAAAGGACCCATATCAGTCAGTCATTGGTCTTGGACTGCCTAATTGTTGCAGAGGTAGCTTTTCAAGCAATGAAGTTCCCTTCAGTGGAGGACAATTCTCCAGAGTGGAAGCTGAGAAACATAAGCAGCGACATTCACAGCAGCTGGGGGATGGCACACTGGCCCAGTGAGGGGGAACTGGGCAGACCAATGTCTTATGCAGTTGTATAAAAAGGGGCTGTTTGTGAAGCACAGACATTCATTCATTCAACACATATTTACTGTGGCCTATCATGGGCCAAGTACGTACTACCAGTTACTGGGATTTTGCATGAACAAACATGGTTCCCTTTTGTTTATTCATCAAATAAACATGCAATCATAAGACACATACTAAATTATCACTCCAAAGAATGAATTGAAACAAAATTGTAGAAATAAATTCATGATGTTGTATAGGTAGGTGACGGTTTCTTATAAATGGCTCTTGTTATAACTTTTAGAAAAATTGTATAAATTCTTTATCACAGTAATCATTATCTAATGCCAGCTATATTTTAATCAAATAGTTATCAGGCATTATTTGAAAACTCAAAGAGAACAAAAAATATGTTTCAGCCTGGAAACCATGTTAGTGTACAAGTCCTATAATTGATCATTGTTTGAAAAACAAGATTTTTCTCTTAACGGAAATTGAAGCCAAGGAAAACTAAGAATTAAAAATTTTACACTCTGGGAGGCCGAGGTGGGCGGATTGTTCTGAGCTCAGGAGTTCGAGACCAGCCTGAGCAAGAGCGAGACCCCGTCTCTACTAAAAATAAAAAGAAATTAATCGGACAACTAAAAATATATAGAACAAATTAGCTGGACATGGTGGTGCATGCCTGTAGTCCTAGCTACTCGGGAGGCTGAGGGAGGAGGATCTCTTGAGCCCAGGAGTTTGAGGTTGCTGTGAGCTAGGCCGACGCCACGGCACTCGCCCCAGGCAAGAGAGTGAGACTCTGTCTCAAAAAAAGGAAAAAAAAAAAATTTTAAATGCAACTGAGGTCTTGAGTCAGATGCTAATTCTTTTTTTTCTTTTAGAAATTATCCCTTTAATTCCTATTCCTGACCAGCCGAGCAAGGCAAGAACAAGAACTAGAGCTGTATGAAAAGCAGGGATCTTGTTATCATGGAATATTCATGTTCGCAGACTACCCACAATTCTCTAGTCTCTGTGGAGACTACAATTTCATTGAAGTATTTGAATGGATATGAAATGTTCACTATTAGAAGGCCAGCATAATGTGTTTAAAAATTTAAGGGACAAAAACCTCATCTGAATAAATAGATACAGTACAGACCACTAAGTTCCAAGCAAAGTTGGAGAATTCATCATTGGAGGTAAGACCTGCCAAGAAAGTATAAAGGAAAACTTGTTTTTATACATTAAATTACTAGAAAGAAAGACACGAAAACATTTTTTAACTACCAATAATTGGATACCACTGCCAATCTACCTGTAGCTCCTGATTTTATCTAAAACCCTATTTTCATCTCTTTTTTATCTTTGCATAGTGCTGTGGAAACTACTGTACTAAAAAATAAGCCAGCTAATGAGCAACATAATACATGTCAGTAAAATAGGGGTCCCTAGTTTAACATAGAACAAAATTTCAAAGAATATAATTCTGTCGAAGTGTCACCAAGACATCTCTTTAGGAGAGTACAGTGCCAGCAGAAATAACAAGGCTTGTTTTCAATGATTCTGTTCATACCTCAAATCCCTGTGGTCTTCCTAGACTTTCTTTCATGTGTTTCCATGCAACAAGAATCTCTGACACAGACACGCTTGTTGCCTTGACATCCGTGGGAGCAGCACTGGGTTCTGTATGAAGGAAAATGAAAATAATAAACCACAATTATAAAAGTTACATCTATCAAAGCATGCACCTGAATCTGTCAGATATTAATTTCCCTTCACCTTATTTTTTAAATGAGGTTCTGTGGTCATTATGCAAAACAAACAAGAGAAAAAGAGGATTGTTTTGTGTTCCTATACTTGGGTCAAGTTCCATCAATATCTTATCAATTACAAAAGACAGATCTAGCAAGACAAGCAAAGATCTTTATCCTTGGATTAGCTAGGACATTTCTGGAGAACTTAATTTATCTGACTTCAATCATCAGTCTAGCATAATGATTAAAAAATGGACTATGGAGTCAGGCTTGGCTTTTTTTAGTTACCTCTATGTTTTTTGCCTTTAAAATATTATTTAGCCATTTATTTACCTTTGAATAAGTTGTTTCACCTTTTTCTAAGCTCTAGTTCCCTTATGTGTAATACGAGCGTAATAAGAGTATCCCTGAAAAGTGCTGAATATGTAAAAATAAGGCAGAGAAAACAAATTAGATAACATAAAGAGCAGAGAAGACTGTCTGATGTCGATTCCTTGATATGTCAAAAAGAAAAAAAAGAAGGAATCATAAAAAGTAGCACTATAGAAATCATATGGTCATTTACAAAGATGCCAGTTACACTAACAGCTACCTCAAAATGACCCTTCGACTCCTTTTTATATGTTTCACATTTTGTAGTATTAGAACACAAGAGATATATTTTTTTCTACTACTTAGGTCACATTTGCCACCCTCAGAAGCATAACTTATTTTGCCCGTTAGGGGGCTGAATACAAAAAGATACTAAATATTACACCTTTCAAGAAGGATGCTAAATAATCACACATTTACCACACATCTTTCAAGATGATATTATTCTTCACTGATAAAGACTGTGAAAGCCCTAGGAAACACCCTATAACTCTTTAATTAATAAAATTCCTTCTGGGTCCATAAATTGCACTGCTCCAAGAACATCCTGTATGTTTTAATGTAAATATGTATTTATGGTACCTATCTCTAAAAGAATAGGGAGGAAGTAAAAGAACAATTATAGCTTCCAATTATAAGACAAAAACATACAAGGAAAGAGCAACACCCAAAACAAACTACCAGCAAACTAAAAAATGAATTTACAAAGGGACAGGTATAAGAAAAATTAATGTATAATATTCTTCCTTGGGAAATGTTATGTGAAAAATAAATAAATAAAAAATAAAAATTAATGTATAATAAATATCAAAGTTTAAAGGATAAAAAAAAGATTTGATAATGGGATCCATTGCATTCTACCAGTAAACTAAAAAATGAATTTACAAAGGGACAGGTATAAGAAAAATTAATGTATAATATTCTTCCCTGGGAAACGTTATGTGAAAAATAAATAAAACAATAAAAATTAATGTATAATAAATATCAAAGTTTAAAGGATAAAAAAAAGATTTGATAATGGGATCCATTGCATTTATTAAGAGAAGAATCTAATTTAACATCAAGGACATACTTATAGAAATCAAAGATAACAGGCCCTAAGTGTATTGTGTTTACAAAATATTTAAATAAAATTGAAAACAATTCTAAAACAGATGAAAACAACAAAGAAGGCACATCTGCCTTTTAAAAATTGCATAATAAGCAGATAATGGTATTTTGATTGTCAAAGAGTGATAACCAAGTAAACCACATCTCTCTCTCTCTCTCTCTCTCACACACACACACACACACACACACACATACACACACACACACACACACAATTATCCTTACATAGGGAAGGTCAAACTGTTCTGTTATATCTGCTGTTGATACCTTAATTAGGTACTAAAAGGAAAGACGCTGGTCATGAAGCAGGGAGGTCAGAAATCACTCTGCAAGTTTCATATACCCATGTAGGTGGTCTAGGCCAGGACTTGGATGCAATGAGTGAGTGAGGTACCTGCTGTGGGTGCAAAATTTATTGGGGTTCCAAAACACCTTGCATTGAAAATAATATTTTAATATAATATTCTTAAAAATCAAATTTAACATCAAAAAATACATGATAAATAGCATGTCAAAACTTTAAACAAAGAGAGGATCTGACCTTGCACTCCCACGACTCTTTTGCCTCACCCTAGTGTTGGCCCTGCCCAGAGAAGCTCCCATTTAACTTTCCTGTTCAGACCAAGGAGGGTGATAGGCTGGGATAGTTGGGCAAAGACCAAGAGATCATGGCTTCTACCAGCAGCCTGAATATATCCTCCCTCTTATAGATGTGCACAAAAATGAGAATCATGGTACCAACGCTACCAACACCCTCTACAAGCAGCCTAGCCAACATTATTTGCAAGATGATCCATTTAATGTTCCAATTTTTTCTCCACTTTGATTTAGCTCAGCATTTTCTAAAAATATTTCAGAAACCTTTAAATTCCCCTAGAAGCAATAATTAAATATTTGTAAATGCTGTATTTTAAGGCTTCTCATGGAGATTCAAGATGTATTTAGCGTATTAAAATCTGAGAGGAAAAAAAAAGTATCCCATAGATTTTTAAAGTTAGTTTTATTTTTATTTATTTATTTATATATATGTTTTGAGACAGAATTTCACTCTGTTGCCTGGGCTAGAGTGCCATAGTGTCAGCCCAGCTCACAGCACAACCTCAGACTTCCTGGCTCAAGCAATCCTTCTGCTTCAGCCTCTCGGGTAGCTGGGACTACAGGCGCTCGCCACCATGCCCAGCTAATTTTTTCTATTTTTAGTAGAGATGGGGTCTTGCTCTTGCTCAGGCTGGTCTTAAACTCCTGACCTCAAACGATCCTCCTGCCTCAGCCTCCCAGAGTGCTAGGATTACAGGCGTGAGCCACCGTACCCTGTCAAAAGTTAGTTTTAATTAGAATAATACATATAAAATACTTAGTACTGTGCTTGGCACTTAAAATGTTCATTCACAAAATATCATATTATTTTTATTTTTTATCCTGTGTAGGCACAAACAGGGTTTAAATTTCATTAAATATTTTTTGTTCCAACCACAACCTACATTTCCGTGATTATATAAGGAATGTGTTATGAATCATGATATTGAAAAGGCGTGCATTGACTTTTAAGACAAGTGGAAGTGGAAAAGGAAAGTCCCCAAAGGTCTTGGCACCATTGCTTAAAATCACCTTTTCATTTGTTTCTATGCTCAGTGACCTTTTGCACTATGTTTTTCAAATACGCAATGTCTGACTGGCATCCATCAAGAGGTGCACTTTATTTGAGGTTGCACTCAATGTGAGGAACAAAATATTTCTAGCTTTGACACGGCCGAATCATAAATATTGTGTCACGAACACACATAAAATGAAATGGCAGAATAAAGGCCATACATTAGTTCAAACAGTTCTACACAAAGTCTATTACAAAATCTTACCCCGTAAAAATTGTAGAGATTTTGATACTAACCCCATATCATTGATAAGAGTTCAGATTAATCTATGGAAATATTTTTATTGTTTTTTGTTTGCTTGTTTTTTAGATTCAGGGAACCATACAGCAAAGATAAGAGTGCTAAATAAGATTTTTAAAAGGCAGACATTGAAGAAATTAAAACCATTTTCTGAGATCTTTCCTTTTCTAACGGGAGGTAGTCATTCATGTATCTAGAATGCTTTTGTGTATTACTAATTGAAAAATATCAGTCAAAAACATCTGTTCTGTTGCTGTGAAGGAAGCCCACAAAAGACTTTTTCAAAGGTATGTGTTTACACCAAGAATGATTTTCTTTTGGTCAAGTCTTTGTTAAAATCACATGCTATAATTATGTCAACTCGAAGTGCTTTGGCAAATTCACATTAATTTTTTCACATATGCTGACATTAATTCCTGCCATGGTAAAAATTATAATTTCTCATTCTGTTACCCTTTGGATATTTTTTATTATTTCTTTTTGCTCAATGGTTTGTCTCATCTCACTTTCCAACTCCCTATTATTTATGCATCTACCCGATTTAAAAAGATGCATTCTGGGAAAAGCTGCTTCTTCTATTTTACTCTAGAATTCTGATTAGCAGTATTGCAACAGACATTTTTTTCCATTACTATTTAATAGGAGTTAAAATTCTTGATTTTTCAAGTAAATGAAAGGAAATGCTGATGTTTTTGAGGTTTCTACAATTTGATCTCTAGAATTTAGGATATAATTTGTTTCAAAGGAAACTACACTTTGTCTATCACTTGTTATTCAGCAGCAGTTTTGCTTCTCTTTAGAATAAATGCATCGCAGTGATTTGTGTACCAATTGCCTTCTTTCAGCTTTTATATTTCTGAAGCAATTACATCTTTGTCAAAGAAGATTGCAGGGGGATAAATAATTTTAGGAGTACAAAGCATACGGTTGGATAGGAGCCTTTCTATCTCTCTTTATCTCTAGAAAAAGGAATTATTTCTCTATCAGCTTTTGGTAGTACTATAGAAGTTTAAGTATTTCTCAAATAGAAAGTTAAAAAAATTTTAAAATAAGTGAAAAATGTTCAGAAACCTACTTCCCAAACAGGCACTTTAATTTCTATTTAAAAACTCTGTGAATTTTAAATCAGACATTTCACAGTTGCATTTTGGGGCCTGCATATTATAGTTGGATATAATTGAATGAGGGTGAATGAATCAAACAAGAACTGAAGAATCATTTTCAATTTGTTTCACCTTCTGGATCTAAATGGTATCAAAAGTAGATCCATGCTGACCTGAGTTACAAATTTCAACATGTAAAAAAAATTGTCCTCAGATTATTCCAGAAGTTTTAGCGTGTACTGTTTACAGCTAAGTGAACATTTTCAATCGGATCAAAAATTTTGTCTGCAGACAGGAGTAACTGACTGGGTCATAGAATGTCTGGTTTGGATTGGAACTAGCTGTTCTCTTTGGGTGTCCCATTGTAATGAATGATGGAAGGTAATAACTAGAAAGGGTTTTAGAAAATCACTTGGAACCAAATGCAGAAATGGTTGAGCAGTGGGTCTTTAGTCATGTTTTGTTTGCCCACATAAAGTTTTAAATTTATTTAAGCCAACATTTAAAAGTAAGAATTCCTGACTTCTTAGAAAGATATCAAGTCTGAATTCTTGACTGTTGGCAGATGAGGATTAGCAGTTGACTCCATCAGTCAGGGCAGGTGCTTCTCAGTTTGCCGAAGTCCCTACCACTCCCTATTGTCTCTCACAGGAAGTACTTATTTATTTTTCTTACCTCACCCCTACAGGCTTTGCAGTTATAGTCCTGTATCGCAAATCCATACTCTCATTTTGAAGATAAGAAAAGTAACACGTACAAAGATTGATTTATCCAAACTCAGCTTATGGCTCAGAAAGAGCTCCAACTAGAACTTGAGTCTGAAATGTTTTTTCCTCTGTTTTTAAATTGGCACCCAGGAAGCAGCTGGCTCATTCTCCCTCTCTTAGAGTCAATTTTGAGGCACAGAAGAGATTTTACAGGAAATATGTATAGTTCATTCTTTGGCTGTCTAATTGTCTCCAAATAACAAACAGAGGAATGGGTAGAATAAGATTAGAAACAAACAAATAAAAAAGCAAAAAACAAAATAGATGAGGGAATAACTCAAAGTAATAATAATTGCCATTAATTGAGGATCTGCTGTGTTCCAAGCCATGTTCTTAATTCTTTATGCATATTAATTAATCCTTCCAACAACCTTATTATCACTATCACCATTTTTCAAATAAAGAAATTTAGGGGCAGAGGTTAAGTAAGTTGCCTAAGGTCCCATAGCTGCTTGATGGTAGAGGGAGGATTTGAACACAGGCAGTCAGGTCCTGACCACTACACTGTTTTGCTTCTGTGTGTATGTCTATGTTATACACACCTGATTCCTTTCTGTTGTTCTCTTTTCCTCTTCCCCCTCCACATCTAACTTCTCTCAAGAGTATTGATATTGGGCTCCCTACTTGGATTTTCTGAGTCTTGCCAGAAACCACCTAGATTCTTATCATCACATTTAATTCCCTTGATTCGTATATCATGGGCTTTTTGGCAATTTTGAATCACAGCTGCACAGCTCCTCATAGGTCTTGTCATATCTAGGGATCTCTAAAACTTATCTCAGAATGTTTTCTGCCACTCTCATTAGTGTATATTACACTCAGTTAATTTGATGAAAGTTGAGGGACTTATTTCCGAGACTGTACTAGTGTTAGGTCTAGTAGGCTCAAAAACTTAAAAAGATCTCTTTTTATTTCTGTTACTTATGATGATATTAATTAGGCCATGGCTAACTCCTTCACTCTAATCTTGGGATATTAAATGGACTGATTGATAGATTTGTTTCTGTTAGATTAAAAAATTTGAACAGCATTACCATGTTCATGAATTTAGATGATACATTTGTATTAAGTGACCTAGCAGCTGGAGTTCTCCATGTAATATAGGGGGATGTGCTTGTAATATTGATTATACATCTGACTTCCCAGGAGGGGTGAGCAACAGCATCAATCAAAGGAGAGTTTAATAAACTCCTTGGGAGAAGGGTTATGGTTTCATTATTTAAAAATTCAGTGCAGACAGCTGTAGTTGAACTTTTACAGGCATTAATCCAAATAGATCATCTGGCAAAGACAGGAAATTATTCCTTGTATTTTACAACTAATATGCCAATTTATTAATTTTCAAGTTCACATAAATCCCACTGAGCTCAGTTGCAGCTAAGAATATATCTGGAGAATAACGCCTTATGAATGTTGGGTTTTAATTTGAGCTGTGGTAGCTCCAGTTGCAAGGGGATAATTGTATACCATTTTATGCAAGTAAGAAGAGACTTTTAGGTTTAGTAAAAAATAAAAGCAGAACATTTTTCTATACAAAGAAAAGGCTAAGAAAACTGGAGAAGTATAAAGCACATCACAAGTAAATAAATCTTTCAACCTACAATTAACCTATATCAAATTTCCTTCTGTTTTTATATTAGGTATAATTGAATGATCTGGTTCTTTTAATTCTATAGTTATAGTAACAAGAACTAAGTGGAAAATGGGTATATTTTTGAGTATTAAGTATTTCTAGAAATGTGGAAGTAAGAGCTGATTTGACTTTTCATCTTGAAAAAATCACTTTTTATCAGTCATACCATGCATTTTAAAATCCCTTAAGTTGGAACTTTGCTATACTTTAAAAAATTGGGATTGTTTTCAAAATGAGGGTATTATATGGGATTATACCATACCCTAGAGGTCTGAATTCAAACCACATAATCCTTGCTTGGTTTAAAGGGTATAGATATTTGATTTATGTACAGGTGCATGAGAATCCTGGCAGGCAAATATCTCTCTTTTCACCATTCATGTCAGATGATACTTAGCACTGACAGAGTCTTTAATAGTTACTTCCATTATAGAAACATTGAAAAGTTCCAAAGTCTTAAGGGTGTCAGCAGAAGAACCAAGGGGAACTTTTCTGACAGTACTTTAGAGCAATAGGCAACCTCAGAGTTGTGAAAGTCAAAGTCATATCCCAAGTGATTTATTTACCAAGTATCAATATTTATAAATGATTTCTTTTCGTAACAGGTAGATTTAAGGTTTTCCCTATAAAAATGTAATACTCTTTTGCATTCCAATAGGCTTTCTTGAGAGGAAAGGAAAGGGATAGAGGCCATGGGGAATTCACATAAATACTTATACAAGTGGGTTCTGGTTGTGAATGTCATCTATTATTGATGTTTCACTGGGAAATAGGTTGATAAGTCATATTACAAGGTGTGCCTTGTGAGTCCTTCTGTTCTGTGCATCCCTCCAAAGAACATAAATTCTGGTGGCTGCATTTGACACATTTTTCTTCCCTGCTTGGTGTCAGCTGTGAAAAGGTGGCTTCTTCACGGTGCTCAAGGCATGTAGTAAGTATTCTTGAAATGAAGAGGAAGCACTGAGCACATAAACAGAAACAGAAAGATACTTTCACACCTCTCGCTCTTTACTGCATCTAAGAATACGGAGGGATTTTGAGGTGATAGATAAGTGAACTGGGTTAATGGAAGAATGAGGAAACAGGATTTGTCTTAGGCAGAAATACAATCTCAATCAGATTCGCGGGGCTTTGGGCAAGAGTACGGTGATAAAAGGCAAAAGGTGAATTTGTGTGAACACCTGCAGACATAGAGGAGAGGAACCCGCGCTGGCATGAATACAATACATTGTTTTATGAGTTTGTTACAGGCCTTGGTTCCTTTTAAAAATGGTTTAATTTTTGAAATGTTCACTTCTTTTCAAGTAAAACAATTTGCTAAGTATATTGGCAATAGTAGTTTCCTCTTTTTATTGTATAGCAATGTTGATCAATTGTTGTTACCTAGTGTGGGACAATTGTTTAAAAAAAACATTTTAGAATATAGAATAAATTGACAGGATTTCACTTTTAGATTTATAAGGGCTTCCACAGATGTTTTAATTCGAGATTTTTATATTTAAAGTGGGGTGAGCACAGGCTCAGAGAAGTGAATAAACTGCCCAAGATCATCTTGTCAATGTGATCAGACTTGAACTCAGGCTCTGCTGACTCCAGACAAATGCTCTTCTTTCCCCTGCCTTTCTTGGTTGTCACAACTTAATGACACTAACACTTTATTTTTATATACACACAAAGCTCCAAATTTGTAAATTTAATTAGTGAACAAATGCCAAATATATGTTTGAATTTTGTTGTGAGAACAAAGGCAGACTTTACCCATATTTAACTTGCCTGGTATATTTCCTATTTCAATCTACTAAAATAAATGAAGCGTTACTATGAAATATGTTATAGCAACAACCTCAGTGTCTTTGAAAGAAAATATACATATTTCCTGTCTGGCTTGAAAAAGAAATCTCCAAAGGTAAGCCATTTCAAGTTTAAGGAAACACAAAGTAAAAAAACCAAAACCAAAACAAAACCTATGGTGGCTGCTATAAATTAATTTCAAAGCAAAGGCTGACAACTTACAAAGCTGGATTTCTTAAAGATGGCACTGGTGTTACTATACAAAGCATGTTCACAAACTTCTCCAATTGTTCTCTCATGTGACTTTTATGGCTATGTAATTGATAATTAGGTTGAGACAATTTAAAAGGGGCAAGAATATGCACTTCCTACGTAACACATATACTTCAAAATAGATTATTGGAGTAAGAAATAATAGAAAATATCATTATTGTATATATTCTTGATAAGTCAGTATAAGGTAGTGATAAAAGCATGTGCTTTGGAGTTATATGGACATGGTTACAATCCCAGGTCTGTCACTTGTAATGGTTACTTACAGCTGCATCACTCTCGGTATGAATTTGAGGTTGTTACTTAACCTCTCCGAGACTCAGTTTCCTGAAAAGTAGATTGGGGCTTGAGATTCCAAGCTCATATTTGAGTTTATTTATTTATTTAAGTATTTATATATTTAATTTTAAGATATTATGGGGGTATAGATATTTCAATTACATGTTATGACTTTGCCTCACCCAAGCCAGGATTAGAGGCATGCCCTTCCCCCATACAACAATTGCCATGTCCATTAGTTGTGAGTTTACCCACCCCCATCCCCCCAACCCCCAGTGAATATTACTATTGTGTGAATATCTTTTTGTTGATCAGTTAGTGCCAATTTGGTGGCGAGTACATGTGGTGTTTATTCCTCCATTCTTGTGATACCTCACTTCGGAGGATGGGCTCACGCTCTGTCTAGGAAAATATAAGAGGTGCTAGATCACCATTGCTTTTTGTAATTGAACAGTATTCCATTGTATACATATATCATATTTTATTAATCCACTCATGGATTGACGGGCACTTGGGTTATTTCCACATCCTTGCAATAGTGAATTGTGCTGCCATAAACATTCGACTGCAGATGTCTTTATTATAGAATGTCTTATGTTCCTTTGGGTAGATGCCTAATAGTGCTATTGCTGGATCAAATGGTATTTCTATTTTTAGCTCTTTGAGATATCCCCTCAAAAAGAGGAGAAAATTCTTTTCCACGGAGGTTGTACTAATTTGCAGTCCCACCAGCAATGTAAGAGTATTCCTATCTCTTCACATCCTCGCCAGCATTTTTCGTTTTGGGATTTTTTGATAAAGGCCATTCTCATTGGGATTAGGTGATATCTCACTGTGGTTTTGATTTGCATTTCCCAGTTTTAAGCATTAAATCAGATGATATAAGTAATATGGTACACTGGCTTTATCTGAAAACACATCAGGAATATGAGATGCTAAGTGCATGGGTATCTCATTGGAATGCCTATGATTCCTTGTCATCACTTGATTCTTCACTTTCCTGGTCATTCTTATACTTTTTGCTTCTGCTTCAAATTTGGCTCTCTATTATAAAAATACAAGGCAACTTTTTATTGAAAAACTACATGTTACATAAATCAAACACTATCTTCATTCCTCAATATTCAAATGCCTTTATTTATATCCCCCCAAGGAAGCTCACAGCACCAAGATGATTAATACCTCTCATGAGCTACTCAAGTCACATGTGTAGGCACAAAGGAAGTACAAGGGTCAATTTATATTGACCATGCTTATTTGGAAGGTCAAATGAGCGCTGCCTTTGGTGAAACATTTTCTCAGTCATTTGTGAATTTAGGGAATGTAAGCACTTTTTAAATTTAATTTTTTTTTTATTTGAAAGGCCAATTGAAATTCTGCACTTGAATAGAAGAAGGACTAAGAGGAAAAGCTAACTGCAGGGGTTAAACCTATCATGTTCTTTCTCACTTAGAAAATTGTATTTGTGTATTAACATTTGAAAGAACCCAATATTTTGATGTAAGAACCTGGGTTTGCACTTCAGCTTTATAAGCTATTGAGTGCACCATGAGTAAGTCACGGTTTTTCAGTTTACTCATCTGTAAAATAGGTATATTGCCTACTAGGTACTACCTACCTACAAGTTATATTGAGAGTTAAATGACATAATGCATATGAAGGCAGCACACTATAGAAAAATCAAGAATTTAACAGTTAGACAGATAGATAGACCTGGATTTAATCTGGATGT
This sequence comes from Indri indri, assembly GCA_004363605.1. Taxonomy (NCBI): domain Eukaryota; kingdom Metazoa; phylum Chordata; class Mammalia; order Primates; family Indriidae; genus Indri; species Indri indri. The sequence goes on along the minus strand of RJWJ010006909.1, from coordinate 32,075 downwards.
AATTCTCTATTATAAGCTGTACAAGCTTTGTAAGCTTTTTTTTTTTTTTTTTTTTGGAAACAAGATCTCACTGTGTTGCCCAGGCTGGAGTGCAGTGGCTATTCACAGGTGCGACCATCATGCATTATAGCCTGGAACTCCTGGGTTCAAGGGGTTCTCCAGGCTCAGCCTCCTGAGTAGCTGGAATAGAGGCACACACCACACCTAGCTTGTGTAACCTTTAGCAAATTTTGTAACTTTTTTGAATGTTAATTTCTCTTTCTGTACAATGCGACAAGAATGTCATGAGGATTTCATGATGTCATGTGTAAAAAGCTTCCAAGAGAAAGCCCTGACAATTCTTTTTCAATACAATGCTTTATGCATGGGGTTAGAAATAAATGTTTACTGGCCATAAATGGAGTCTTTATTTAAATTTATTTCACATATATAGTGTTAAAATATAAAATTATCTAAATTTCAAACTAAAGAGATTGTTTAAATATCCATCCAGAGAATGAAATACATTGCAGGGATTACTAATATTGTTATTTCCATGGAAACATGTTTGCCGTATATTGTTAGGGAGTGAAGAACATAAACCAACATATATGGAATGGTCTTTCTTTTTAATAAAATAATATTTGGAAAAAAATGGCAAAATATATCTGAAAAATGTAGTGGGATAATGGGCGAGTTTTATTTTCTCTTTTGGATTATTTGTATTTTTTAAAAATATGTACAACAATGTCTCATTATTCATATAACAAAATAAAATATTAATATGTTAAATAAAAATAATAGAGATTAAGATACTGACCTCCTTCAGCTGAACAGATGACCACGATTTGACTAAAAGGCCCATCCCCTTTATTGTTATAAACGCCAACCTTCACTTCAAAAGGAGTGAGAGGAGGGACACTTTCATCTCGATAAATGAATTTGGAAGCTTCAGAGGATGTCACCATTTTTTCCTTCCAGCCACGTGTTCCATTGGGTCTAAAAGCCACAATATAGCCAAAGCCTTCCCCATTCTGAAACTCTTCAGATACTGGCTAAAGAAGAAACATGCAATTAATTCTCAGTAAAATGACTGATAAAAAACCCACTTATTCCAAATCCTTAATTTTTTTTTTATCATGCATAATTAGAGAAAAGAAGAATCTCAAATCTTTAAACTACATTGGAAGTCAACATAGCATAATCACTTTGGCAGTTTTGGGAAACTTAAAAGACTTAAAAGTAGAAGATGAAAAATTAAATTTTATGACTTGGAATGTAAGAAAACTCTCAAGAGAATTGAAAACTCTTGAAGTGAAACAAATTTGCTCCAATTAGTCACATATATGAAATGAATGTCCTTGAATTCCATGCTAGAATTTAACACATTGGAGAAAACTGTCATATGGTCTGGTGGTCGGGAACATCTTGTCACTGGCAATGCTCTGCAGAGCCCTTTGCACCACAAATCCAGGAGATATTAACGTTAAGACCTTTCTTCTGGTGTTCTTTCCAATTGCTTTTGTGCTTTACCAACGTGAAAAAAACTGGACTTTGGTATTTGTTCAAGAAGCTTCTTGTGCTATATGGCTGACATTTATTTTTGTTAAATGGGCTTCAACTGCCCACCACCGAAAAGAGTAATTGTGATCGACTCAGTGGAGAAAAGTTACCAGCCACTGACTAGCACAGTGCTTGACACATAGTAGATTCCCAATAAATATTTGCTAAGTATTTTTTCCTGTTGAATTTTTATTTGAAGAAAAACTGTGTATTAAGCATAGAAAAAGAAAGAAAGCCTATTCTACCAAAGCTTGTAAGGAAGGGCAATTCTATTTAAAGAGATTTGATCTCCGTGCAGGTTAGATATCGGGACGTTAATACCTCTTCAGACATCGAAAAGAAGGTACGAAGTTTTATTAAAGAAAAGGGGAATGGACAAAAGAATAGGACAGATGACATGCTCGCGAAAGACTTCTTATTGGGAAAATAAGTTTTTCTTTACATTTTATCATTATTCTTAGAGATTGCCAGGGATTTGCTCTATTTTTCTCTCACAGGCATGTTCATTTCTGTATATTCTAGGGCAGGGTTCTGTGAGCGACATAGTTATGTTTGATAATGGGATTATTTAACATCAAAGAAGGAAGGTGACTTCAAGGAAAATAAATGTACTCTTCACACCCCCTCCATCCCTACTCACTCTTTTTCTTTGACAAAAGATACTTTAGAGGCCATACGATGAGGCAGACCAAAAAAACCCATAAATTTTGTAATCAAAGTCCTAATTCTGTATATTGGGGAAGGTACTTAAACTGTGCTTTAGTTTTGTAATTTGTAAAAAGAGGAAAGTTATCTCTGCTAATAAGATTGTTATATGGGTTAAATGAGATAATCCAGGTAATGTGTCTCTATTCAGTGGTGGTTAATTCCTTCCTCCCCACTGGTTCCAGCCTCCAAATAAGTCAGTGAGACTACTTAATCATAAAATAATTAAATATGAAACTAAGCCAAACAAGCACCTGACATAATTTGTGAGAGGATGTGTTTTAATTATTCAAACTTTATTCCGAGATAGCCTATATGACAGGAAAGCACACCTTAGATGTGGTCTCTGGTACCAGGAGCAGATACTATATGTGTAGCCTCAGTCTCTAAAGAATTAACCAGTTCTGACGCCTGAGTAAAGAAAGGCTTTCTTACCTCCCAGGCAATGACTAACTCATGTCTCCTTCCGCTTCTTCCACTTACATTGGTGGGCGCTGTCTTTGGAACTGTGGATAAAAATGGGTCCAGAGTGAGTAGAGTAAACAGGTGTGTAATTTTCCTTACAATAATAACACATCATGACGCTATTTAGGTTGGGTACAATTTTGAAACAAGTCAAAAGTTTGTTTGAAATTAGTATGGTCATATTAAATATTAAAATGAAATATTTGAAACAGACACCCTGCTTTCAATCTATGTGGCAAAGTTTGACACATATATTTTCATGGCCACTTACTTCATCCCCAAACTAGTTCTCTTGTAAATGCTCTATGGTAGCAATGTCTAAATCATAATTATTAACATTATAGGTAAGGAGGTAAGGACATCTATTAATGGTTAGGTAAATTTTGTCCCTCAAATGGTTCACTTTTCTCCTCTTTGCCAAGGCTGTGACTCTTTTGAGACCCTGGAAAATCTACTGTCTGAGATTAGCATTACCATGTTTCCAGAACCCCCAGGAAGCTCCAGTTTAAAGAAATCTCAGCAAGAATTCCCTGGAGTGAGAATGTACTTAAGTGAATAAACATAAAAAAAAAAAATCTGTCAAGAATGAATCTCTCTGCAAACTGCAAAATTTACAGGCACCCAGTGAAACTTTTTCAAATGAATAACTATTAAAAGAATAAATGTGTCAAAGGAATAAATTTCCTCTTCACTGCACCAAACCACAAAATCTGCAGTTGAAAGGGAACATTTTCAAATGAAGAACGGTTAAATGAAGAAAACTGTTAAAAGAAATCATTTTCCAGGCTATAAGCCTGCATTAGCAATTTTACACTTCAGCATTGCCTTTCTATCCCAGCATATAGTTTTTAAATGATATTGATATACTCATAAACAATAAATTTACTCCCATATATTACCTACTTGGATGAAAGGCTATTAATTACTGGTAGATATTCACACAGCATTTTATATAGCAGAAAAACTGATGCGGAATTTATATACCACAGAAAGGGAAAAAGCAAATTCTCCTTGGGCCAGGGAGGTAGATGAACAAAACCTGTGAATATGTAATTGGCTACATTGAAATAAATGACCTTTACTTGCCAGAGTCCAGATTTCAGTATTGTTGAGCACTTTTTTCTATGAACAGGATTCTTCTCTTGCTCATGCACATGTAGCCACTACAAATATAAGATTATACAGCACCAGGATATGCACAGCAGCAGCTATTAAGCCTTTTTTCCTTCACGGTTATATACATACTAAAGATTATTCATATATAGAGTTCGTTCTCCTGTATTCCTTCAGAATTACATGGAATTGGATACTCTTTTGCCTCTCATTTAAGGAATCACATGGAATTCAACTGAAAAATAAATGATGCTATTAGACCGATAACTGTGAATATGTCCTAGTTTATATGAACAACACGCAAATCATTTATTAATGCGAGTTCTTTATTAGTAGCCATAGTTATTGCTGCATGTAACAATCTGTGACCTAACAGTAGGCCTTGACATCATGTCTGAAAAACCACTATTATCCAGTATTAGTTCTAAATTTATTTTCCGGTCTCTGGTATGGGTAAGCCACACAAAAAGGAAGCTGGTTTAACCGTCTTTGTAGAATCCAAGGTTCCAAATGCCTTTGGTGACTAATCTCAGAGTTCTGAATATTGTTAACCACCAATGCACGGTCAAACGAATAGTGGAAGCAAGATAATTTGTAGACATCATGCCAATATGTCTTTGCTTAGTACCTTTAAAAACAAGTACACACAGATACACACACACACCTTTCACATTTATTTCTGAAAACTCACATTTAAAGGACATAATGAGCAATATATACCAGACCAAGTACTTTGTTTATTGCATTGGACTAAGTTTATATTCTAAATTTAGGACTTTTAATACTCTTCTTTGAGAACATCATCCCTATGATTATGTGTTTCTGTAGAAAAATTAGGCATTGAAGATTTTTTTCTACTTTGTTCAGCCCTAAAACATCATTTAATCAGAGGATGCTTAGAACTTTTAGATTAAAATTGTAAAGTAGGCTGTAAGCTATTTAATGGACATCTCTGGAAGCCCATTTAAAAGATATGAGCAGGATGAAATATAAGTAAGTACTGGAAATCAAAACCTTTGAAGCTTTGGCAGTATTGTTTCACAGTCCATTAATGCTTTTATTTTTTAGAAAACATTTAGATTTTTCTAAAGCTCTAACTTTCTGAGTAAAAAAGACTAAAAAGAAACTGGTTAATGTTTTGGTGAAATTTTCTACTTTGAGGAACTAAGAAAGCAAAAGAAGGCTTATTATGATTTGGTTCATGTCTGTGTGGGTGATTTCCACATCAAACTATCCATAAATCATGTAAATTCTGTAAAATTTTTTATTATTTAAAATCAGTCTTTGAGGTTTTCTTACTGCTGCTAATTTCTTTTCAAGACAAGATGGCCCACAGTCAACTTAATGTAAAGAAATAAGATCCTCTTTTTCTCACCTACCTTCAGTTTTAATGTGTAAAAAATGATACAAAAAAGAGGCACTTATAGTTCAGTGTGTTTTAATAGTATTTGTGTATGAGCAACAAGTACTCTTAAACGAAGCTTACTAGGTATTATATAATAGGAACTATTAATAGAAAACTTAAGGCTTTAATAGCTGCAACTCAGGCATTGTGTTTGTTATCATGGGCACAATTTTGAATTGGGAACTCTAATTCTAATTGGGTTAAATTTCTTAATTACATGCAGAAGACCAGTGTAACCTGTGCACATTCATTTCCTTTTCAAGTTGGTGGCACACAGTTATTATCCCTGCAGTCAGTGCTTTGGAGTCCACTGATTTTAATTGCATCCCTTTATAAAGCCACATATTAATGATATGGAGGGATTTGACTTAATCTTTCAGAGCTCTTCTGGTGTAAAAGTTCTATAATTCTTGTTAGAAGCATAAAATTAATATAATCAAACACCTAGAAAAAGCTTTATTGAGTTCAGAGAAATATATATTTGCTTAGAAACTAAATATATTTTCAATATAATTGATAAAAATATGATTTAGAATTAAGCAGCTAGGCCCTTTTCTCCCTCAGTTGGCTAGTGATAAATTTCATGAACATATTGGCTTAGAGAAACAAGTTTACACACATGGTTAGCAGGTTAAACTCTGATTCTTCTGAATTTCTTTCTTAGCAATGCTTCTCCATGGGCAGGTAATTTAACTGATAGTTTGCCCATAAGGTATAAATGCCTCACTGTTTTAGGTCTTACCTGGCATATTGAAATATAAACTATTGTCTCTTTTCATCTTAAACATTGGAAACATTCTTGTGAACACTCAGAATGACCAAAATATAAGGTACTACCTTAGCTTAAGTATGCCTGAATATGAAAGAACTCTAACTATAGTAGTTTGAACAAAGTCACACTAACAACATGCTTTAACTAGATTTTAACTAAACTGGAAAAAACATGAAATCATTTACCAATCTCTTTTTTTCTCTGAAAACTTTCCAGTTTCTATTACAGTTAGTGTTTACATGGTTCATTAAATAATATAGCTTTATTAGAGACCTGGGACAGGCCATGTAATTTAGAAGCTTAATGGTTATTGAGCAACTGGTTTGCAAAGGCAGGTGCAGAAGAATGAAGAGAGGGAGGGAGGTTGTTTATACAGCAAAGGTGGAAGTCAAGAGGGACATTTATAAAATTTTTTTTCTACCCAAATTGAAGTATGTAGACATGAATATTTAAATTAATTTTCATTTAAGCACACTTTATAGAAAAAGTTAAATTCAAAGAGTTTTCAAAATAAAAAAATAATAGTAGTGTTTGCTAAACAGTTCAAATAATGCCTTAATTCTTATTAATAGGATAAACAAGGTGCTATATACAAATGGTAAAGGTATTCTTGTTGGATTGAGTAAGATCTGGGCTCGAATCTCATTCTACCATTCTAACTGCTTGGCTAAAAATATTTTTTAAGCTTTCTGTCTTTTAGTTTGCCTCATGGAGATAATCATACTACCTACTTTTTGAGGTTATTTTCATAATTATCCATTACAGTGCCTGGAAATATAATCGATAAATGTTATGTAATATTATTATCTACTTAGATTTGAAAAAGAGAAAGTGGTGAAGTCTTCTTTGATAAGCACTCAAACTTTGGCATGAATCTATACACATGAGATCTTGAAACAGAATATCCGTCTTAGATATTTGGATAATATTGTTTTGGTAACACCATAGGAAATATGCTTTCAGTTTTGGCATAGCTTATTTTAATTTTGAAATCTAAGCAATACACCCTTTTTGATTTGCAAAAGAGATTGCTAAGATATTTCAGGAAATGTGAGAATTTTCTAATTTATGAAGCTTCTTATAAATAATAACAGTCAAGAACAGAGGAGGTGAGTACATACAAAAAATGGTATTCTCTTTATTTATATGGGTCCACAAGGAAGTAAAAGCAGAGAATAGGTAAAATAATCTTTGTATGACATTTGTTGGTAAAAAGAAGAGAAGGAAAAGGCAAAAAGAAGAAGGGAGTATGCAAGGAGAGGAGGTAACTTTGGAGGTATCATCTCCGAAGTGAGGTCTGGGTTAGAATTCCAGCTCTGTCACTTATTCACTAGGTAACCTTATGCAAGTTTTAAAAATCTTGTAGTTCTGCTTTCTCATATGTAACACGTGGATAAACTCCTTTAGAAGAGTGCTTTAGAGGGCCGATGTGAAAATTAAATGCTATCATGCAGGGCAAGTGTTTGGCACAGGACCTAGAACATCGCTTGGGATCGATGACCGATGTATGGTATCACCATGTCTAGGAAGGTAGGAAAAGTCTAACCTGAGTGTCTCACATTCACTCCTGGGATGATAACCTCTCATGGCCCCTTTTTCTTTCATGCTCAAGTGTTCCACTGCTCTTCCATCGCTTTGCCCCTCCTCCTTTCTTCTTCGTTGAAACCATTGCAGCAAAGAGAAGCGACTTGTCAGAAAAGAACATGCCTTGCAATTGGCCAGGTTTCCTTCAGAAAGGCATTTGTTAAAATTACCATCTCTGCTGACAAACTGCCTCTGAACCTGAAGACCTATTTCCTGAGTATGTTTTGTAGAAAAGCCTCATCTGGACCACAATAGTTCCATGGTTTAAAAACACCATCCGCTATATGAGCCATATTGTTGTCTCCTTTTTTCCTAATAGTTGAGATTCGGCCTTAGAGCTCTGTCACTTGTCATGATTTTTGTCGTTTCTTAATCTTACTGAGAACCATTTCTTTTATTAATATGATTAAGTTACTCAGAAGATTGAAGGAAACCACAATGTTCATTTAGTAGTATTTTCTTTTAGATTTTCTCAAATTTTTCAGATGAATGCTTTATATTTTCTATATAATATTTTCTTAGAAACATAGAGTGAAAAGACTTAAAAAACGCATATGCCTTTTCTCCATACATACCAGTGCCTGACAAAGGTAGATTTTCTAATTGCTGCCGGTAAATAATTCTGTCCAATTCCTACTTGGCCTGCACATCAAAGCCTCATTAAAAGCCATTTACAAAGCCAATCTATATACTCACAGAGAAAATTAATCCAGCCCATCCTATATTATAGTAATATTCTATCATGTCCCTTCCATAATTTTTGAACTCAGGAAATTTCCTAAGTAACTGTCATGGACAAGAACTATGAGGATATAAGTGTGAAGACAGCAAGATCCTTTCAGGAGTCAGAGATAACATACAGCTAAAGAAATTGTACTGTGTAGTTAAATGTGTCATTTCTGAACTCGGAATGAATCGCATGTAACCTCAGATGCTAATGTGAAGTTGGCTGGAGAAAACCATAGATTTGCTAAGAAATAGGGAAACCAATTTTATGATGCTTTCCCATTATCCCTCTTCAGCTCACATATACGTGTGAGTGTGAGTGTGTGCCTGTGTGTGTGTGTTTGTGTATTTCTCTCTCTCTCTCTCTCTCACACACACACACACACACACACACAAACACGGAATGCTGTTTTGGAAGAAGGAACCATCGGTTTAGAAGATAGATGTGCTCTGGCATCTCCCTCCAACCCCAACTGTAAACAGAGAAGTGGGAGTGTCATTTTCCCTTCGCGCTATCCTGGAGTTTTGTAGGATGCCTCGGTTCCACATGGTGCTACTGGAGCGAGGCAAAAATAGTTCTTGAGAATATCCTGTATTTCTAGAGTGCAGCAGTTCAGGGATGAGAAATGGTACCTGTGGGCCAAGTGGACTCTATGGAAGGTGGGCTTGAACAGACTTGTTGGGATCACACCCAATAAAGATGCAATAGAGGGTAGGATGTGTCCAAAGAACTCAATGCGTCCTGCAAGAGACAGAAGCAGCATGTGGACAAATGTCATAACATGGAGCATTCAACACCCATGTGAGAAACACAAAGTGCATCACCTAAGTAGTTTCTCCCTTCTCCTTGTCTGGCCTAGAAAGTGCCAGACCAACAGATGGAAGGAAGGGGGGAAGAAGTAGAAAGAAGGAGGAAAAGACAGATCACAGCTCTTGGGTGAGGCCTATGCTGGGATAGGAGAGAGCATGGAATTGGTTGTGAGATTAAAAGTTTTATTTAAATTAAACTGGAATTTTTGTAATACCTGAAAATGAGATAGCTCTAGTACCTAAAAGTGCTTGAGATATATTTGGGGCTGAGGCTGGAGATCACATGAAGCATATTAGAGAGCAATGGTGGGAGAAGAATTCAACTGTTTTATGCATAAACTCTACAGTGGAATTCAGTCTGTTTAGTAACCAGTTATGTAACTATAATACAGTGCAGAAGTGCTAAGATTAGCAGAGATTTTCTTCTTATTGTTTGCATAATACATTTATCTCATGAAGCATTGATCTATTAAATGCAGAAAAAATATTTTTCCTTGTATGGCCGGAAATATGCATGTGACATTTTCCACTTGAGTCAAAAGAGAGTGGTGGGGCAGAAAACAATGTACAGAGAAACTGGAAATCTATTTGAATGTGGAAAAAATTTTTAAATATGGTCTTTCATTCAACACTTTGTGTATTCCTTTTGCCTATCTTTGCTATAAGAACCAAAGAAAATGACTACATGTTGGGACAATATCAGCATCCCCTGATAGACTCTGCTAGCTAGATAAGAATGAGAAAGCATCATGGGAAGGTGGTTTAGCAGAGAGGCATGTTGTGCAGTATGCTCTGAAAAGTTTTCTTGACCCTCCCGTTGTTTGGGTGGGCTGGGTGGCGGGGCACAATGCATGCAGTCTGCAGTGGAAACTTCTTACACTGAAGGTCTTGGAGAATCTAACTGCAGAGCAGCAAGCCAAGAGACTGGAGGGCTCTTACCATAACAGCAAACACTCATTTAACCTGAAAATGTTTCCTTAATAAGAAAAGATATACTTTTGCATGAATACTACTCTGTAAATTTCCATTTAATAAAGTAATAACTCATTTAAATTTATGATGGTGGTGATAATAGTAATAATAACAGTAACATTTTTGCTAATATTGAGCATTTATCATGTACCAGGCGCTATGCTAAGCTCCTTACATGCAATGTCTTATTTAATACAATAGTCAAAGAGAGTAGGTTGTTATATTATCCCCATTTTATAAGTGAGAACATCAAGCCTTAAATGATGTACACATCTTGTCTATGTTTACACTGCTATTAATTGGCATGGTAGAATATTGATCCAAATCTAAACTCAAATTTTGAATTATAGGTAAAACTTTCTTTCTTTCTTTTTTAAAAAATACACATTTACATACATGTATGCACATGAATATATGCATGTGTATATATAGTTCGTTAAAATTTAAAATAGAGAAACTGCAAATATTGAGATTTCTACCAAGATCCTTGGAGATAATAGAAATTTTATGCTATAGAGAAGAACAAACTTTTGTGAATGACAAGTCACATCCATCTTCTCTCCTTTTCATCTAACTTTCAACAGTATTACAAATATGTAACTTATAGAATATTGAAGTTCATTTAAGTGAATTACTGTTATTGTATTCACTTTACATGTTTTTCCTTTCTACTATAAAGGTGTATTTCAAATTCATTTTCTAAAATGTGATTGTTCTCTCTTGAGTGTCATCTTTTTAAATAATAGAGAAAGCATTTACATGACCTTATCCCAAATTTATATACTGGTTTGATGATAATAATACATTTCAGAAATTAAACATGTGGTTATCTATTTTTATCTATCTACCAACCTACCTACCTACTTACCTATCTAATCTCTAATTAAAACTTATAAGAAAATTACGCTGTAAATAAACAAATACAAATATGCATTACAGTTAAAAAATATACATTTGTATTACTATTTTGATATCCTAATACCAAGAAGTTGGATCAAATTCATTTATCTCATCTTTATGGACTGCCAAGAGTGTTTTGATGGCTGGCAAATTCAAAGTGTACTCTACAGGAAAATTGGAAGAAAAATTCTATTTTTTGGTGTGTGGGAAAGGAGTAATTCTAAGGTAGAAATGCTTTACGAAGGCTTCTTTGGAATTTAGACTATTCTATTAAATAAGAGATTTTCAAAGAGGCATAAACCTTTCAATTCAACATCCTAAATGTGAGACCTTTTCTCTCCCAAGCAGCTCTGTCAATTTTCAAAGTTTTGTTGGCCCACAAGAACAGGATCATCTTTTGAAATACAGGATATGTACTGAATAGATGCAGAGTGCATCATTTGAGAGGATGTCTCAAGATATTGGTGTCCCTTTTAATCTGTGCTGCCTGACAAAGCAGGCACAAAACTCAATATTCAGTTCAACACCATTAGTAGCTCTAGGCCTGTGTGGTACCAATGCACAAGAAGCATAAAGAAGGCAATACAAGCATTCTTCAACTTGCTTTCAAAGGAGAGTACTTTGTGCATTTTTCATGCTATTTCTCTTCTCTTCCATGAGATTTTAATGGACTAAAGTATGCCATGTATATAGAACTCATGATAAAATAGAGAGGCAGGCAATACATGATTGAGGTAGCTGCAGAAATAGATGAAGAAGTCTTTTAAAATGCATTATGAGAATACAATTTAGCTTGAAATGTAAGAGTGTTTTTGCTAAAATGCTTTTTAATAGCACAAGGAGATTCATACTATAAAAAGTTTAAAAGGATTATTCATCCCAAATGGATTATTTATTTTTGAAATGAATATTTATAGAGAGTCTCTGATTTAGGCAGTAATCTTTGCCTTTGTTTAAACACAATTAACAATATGAAAAGTAAAGCAGGGTTTTTTAGAAAATATGTGAGCATAAATACAACTATTGGCAGTGATTTCAATATCTGCACAGTGAGTATATAAAATGAAGAATGACTAACCTGTTATGCTCTTAATTAATGAACACCTGTACACAGTAAAAGCGTGGCTGATTTTATGGATGCGTGAAAATCCAACCAGGCAATTAATGTTCAATTTAAAATTCACACTATTGAAAAAGTAGCAGAAAAAACAACCTGTAACAGGCAAATCACAAAAGTAGAAAGGTTGGATTTTCTGTGGATGAATCTTTTCTAACACAGTTAGGCTACTTTACCTTTTATTTTCTTGGTTGCTTAATTTTTATATTCGAAAAAACTGAACATCTTTTGCATCACGGTTATTTGCACTTAATGCAATAAATTTACCATTTGGGATTCTTTTTTGTTTTTTTTAAAGACCAGACACAGTATGTTTAGAGAAAGAATCAAGTGTTTTGATAATTTGTTTTAATGATTATTTATAAACTTTTAATTTGTTAGAAGTAAAAAGTCATATTTTTGGTCCAATTCTATAACTATCATATAAAATGGACACAGTTAATTCTTAGTTTTCCACATACGTGTGTCTCTGACCTAGGTATTGGTGTGGGTAGGGGTATATAAAGGAAAGAAAAAAAACATTCCATTTAAAATGCAATATATCAAGTACCAATGCCAAACACTTCTAAATTCCAATATGAACAGTGAACAAATAAGACAAATCTTCATTTCAGTGAACTTTTATTTGAGATTGAGCATAAAAACATCACTGATGCATAGCATATAAAAACATTAAAATTTGTTTTTTTTCCTCCTTGTATCTGATCCCTGTTCCTCTCCCCCTCAATTTTTAAAATTGTTTTCACATTATTCTCATCACCACTATTGATGTTTGTATTCCCCCTAAGTAAATGCCTTACCAGGTACTTTCTTAACATAAAATTTTATAGGGACATAAAAGAGAGATGTCAGTAAGACTTCGTTCAAAGTAATTAAAAATCTACTTGAAAACTCTTTATTCTTTATTTCTTTATTCTTCTTCTCCTTCCATGTGATAGGCAAGAAATCCTAAAATTTATTTTTTAAATAAAGCTGTTACTTCCACTTACGTGGTCATTACAAACATTTTATCAGAGATACTTATTCTAAAAGACTAGAAGATTGCCGTTTTCTAAGTAAAAAAGCAGATGAGTATTTATTTTACACACAGACTTTGAGACAGCAGTAGGCCAAGGAATGACTGTGTTTGTTTGCGTAAAGTGTGATTTATACAGGTTAGGTGGTGAAGGGCAACATAAAAGAATTCTAAGGAAGTACATTGTAATTAAAGGAAAGTGTTATAAGTGGAGAAAAAAAAGATGAGCTGATCTATTTTGAATTTCATGGATATGCTGCATTAAACAAGTATATTATTAGAAGAATAATTGCTTCAAATTTCAATGCTTCAATTTCATGGTAATGTGAAGATGGGTGCAAGAATTCGGAGAAAATTGAAGCATCTAGATGACTTTATTTGTGGAAATAAGGAGAGAAAGGTCTGAAAACAAAATAAAAGAATTATTTCAAAGGGAACGATTTTATGGTGTCTATGTAGATGAATCAGGACAAATTCTACTAAGGCAAGCAATGCAACAATCACAGTGACTTCAATTTACTTTCAAAGTGGTTAGAGGCACACCAAATAGAATTCTGACTCTCCAAATTTTTACCTGCTTCATTCGTGCGGATCATTCGAGATGGGGTGCTTGGATCTCCAGTGCCAATTAGATTGGCGGCCACCACTCGAAATTCATATTCCACCCAGGGATTTAGGTCCACAGCCATGGCTGATTCCATGTCACCTGTTACGATTTCTGGGACTAAAGAGGAAGGAGATTCCATGTCATTAGGAGGAATTGAAAAAATGCTACAAAACAATCTAGAATATCACCACTACTGACAGAATCAGCAGGCAGATGCCTTTGTCCTCATAACACACAGTCGTGGTGGTGTCACCTCCAGTGTCATTAGCAAATGAAAATCAATCTTCAGATAGTAGGCACTTGCCTATGGCAAAGTTTGTTGGAGTTAATTAGAAAGCTTTCATCTTATCTTTATATACAACTTGCCATTATCTACACTAAAAATCATTTTGTCAACCCAGCAACCTCAGATAAGGGGCGAAGTAGAACTATAATTTAAGCAAAGAGTTTTTCTTCAATTTGTAGGAAATTTCTTGAGCAGTTTGCCTCTCCTGGTCCTGGCAAACATGTTTAATCACTTGGCAGTTCCAAGCAGCAAATTAAGAATGTACCTCTCTAATTTAAAAACTCAGTTTGTGGTATCTAAGTGGAAGCTCTGAACTCTCCATAGAGTGACTTTTGTACACATCTACATTTTTATCAAAGCATAAAATTGTTTGTCAATACAATTACCATATAGTGAAGTATTTTTTACATAGCATATATACTCTATTTGGGACTGCTTTTCTTGTTCACTCATCTCTTCTGTCTAGGAAATATTCCTAGAAAAATATTTGTTACAGAGGTGAAAAGGTAGAACATGGAGAATCTCCCTTATGGTGTGCAAAGATTGTCTGGATTTACATTAGTCCTGGATTTCTGTGTAAGCATGGTGGTGGAGCCAAGGGGCTGGGGATCTTGAGTTGATGACTCAGTTCAGTTTTTGCATGGCAAGGCGGAATGAAATCATCTTGGATTTCCCATGAAAATCTCTTCTGAAATGTATCAAAATCATGTTACCAAATGAGCAGCTCTGAGAAAGGTGAATGATCAGCGCATAGGCAGTGTGGGCTGCCTGACAGCACTGCGAGGTGATATTTTAGCAGTGACATGAAGATGTAGAAAAAAGTCTGTCCATTCTTGGTGCACTGTCAATTGAGCAATATCCTTGGACTGTAAGAGGTCGGGGAGAAAAGGGGCCACTGTTCAGTCCATGGCTCGGTGAAATGCTGAGCAATGCTTGCTAAACATAAGATGGGAAGAAAAAACTCCCAGACATGCAGCCCTTACTAGACTCCAACCTACACTGTATTGCCAACATTTTCCTTGGGTCCACAAGGGTTGGCCTTACTGTTTATGTCAGCAATCTCAAGCAACTCTAGACATCTGGGCCATCCCTCATTCCTTTTATTTTAATCTCCACAGAATCTGTATATTTCCTCTTCTGCTCAGTTCACACCTCTAATTCTTCAAGTTCTTCCACTGTGACCTTTGGAATTTATGATCTGTCATTAGCAAACTCCCCTATATACTCAATCTCCTCTCTGAACATTTTCCCAACTTTTTACTCTAATAAAAACTGAGAAAATTTTAACCTTCTTGAGTGGTGGTCCTCTTAAGGTATTGTGGAGAAGAAGAACCAGTCCTTTCTTTTTCCCCCACAGATGTCTCTAATGGATATTTCCTGTTACAAGCACACAGGTGTTTTCCCATGTAAAGCAAAAACTAAGCTCTTAACATTTCTTCTCCTTCTAGCCTTCACCCAATTTCTCTGTCTTTTTATATCAAAACTTGAGAACTATTTGTGCTATTACTTACTGTCTCTAATTATTTTCCTTCTGTCTCTCTTGAACCCACTCCAATCAGGCTGTTACCTCCAGCTTTCTACCATACTGGCTTCTGTCAAGATTACCAATGCTCTCTGTTACTAAAACCTTATGGTCAGGTCTCTGTTCCTCATCTTACTTTACCTATCATCACCCTTAGACTCAACTGATCACACTTCCCTTTTAAACACTTTTCAAAACTTCTCTTTCTCTCCTACCTGACTATGCCTTGTCATTTTCCATTGCTAGTTTCTTTTCATTTTTCAGGAGCAACCCAGTTCTATTCTTTTCCATTTTCTTACTACATGGATATCTTACTACATGGAATCACCACTACATGGTGATCTTATCCAGTCTTATGGTTTTAAATACCCTCTACATGCTGATGACTCCAATATTTTCAGCCATGTACTTCTTCCCTGGAATCCAGACTCATATGTTCAATGGCCTGTTAGACATTACTACTTTAATGGCCTGTTAGACATTACTACTTTAATAGGGTTCTGCAGCATTCTTATTCGGGGAATAAGATGTTCTTACAGATGTTGCAGCCAAAATTTTAGGTCTACTCTGGATTCCTTTCATTCTTCCTTGTTCTACTAATGCATAAACAAATCATGGCATCTATGACTTCAAAATATGTTGATTTCTCTACTTCTCTTTGCAGTAAAACTACTTAGAAGAGTTGTCTATATTAATTTTTCTGCCGTTCTCTCTTGAACCCATTTTTGTTACACATTGATGCCTGCCATTCCATTAAAACTGCTATTGTCAAGGTCACCAATGACCTCCATGTTGCTAAAAACAATAATCAATTCTCAGTCCTCATTATACTTGACATGTCAGCAGCATTTGACAGAGTTGATTAGCCTCTTTACTTTGATACACTTTATTCTTTTATCTTTCAGGACATCACATTATTTTGGTTTTCCTTTTACTGCAATGATTGCCATCTTTCTGTCTCCTTTGGCTGGTTCTTCTTCTCCTCCATAACTTCCTACTATTGGAATGTTTTGGGGCTCAATTTTCATAGTATTTTATTCTTTATTTTATACTTACTTTCATGGAGTTGACATGCAGTCTCATGTTTTGAAATATAATTTGTATGCCAATAATTTTCTAACATATAACTTCATCCTAAGTTTCTCTCTTAAACTCCAGACTCACACATATATCCAACTCCCTATTTGAAATACCCATTTTAGATATCTAAAAAATGTATCAGATTTATTGTGTTCCAAACTGAATTCCTTACCTCATTCACACCCCAATCTGTTCCAGTCATAAAGGCTTCTCTATGTTAGTTGATGGTAACTCTATCCTTGAGCTGGTCAGGTCAAAAATCTTATAGTCATCCTTGATTCTTTTTCTCTTATAATCTTTATATCAAGTTTATCAGGAAATTCTGTGGGCCCTAACTTCCAAATATTTTCAAATTCTGGCCATTTTTATGCCTTCAACTTCTGTCACTTTGAAACATCATCATCTCTCAATTACAATAGCTTCCTAACTACTTTAGTAACTCTCCGCTAACCCTTCCCATAGTCTGTTTTCAACATGGCTTGAATGACTGTATTAAAAGATAAGGCTTAGAATAACAATCCTCCAATGTCTCTCCAACTTTCTCAGGATGAAAACCCAAGCCCGTATGACCTGGTCCTGCCAATACTCTCTGAGCTCATCATCTACCATTCTCCTTAAAACTCATTCTGCCCCTGCCTCACTGGTCTTCTAGTGCTTCTGGTATGTGATGCTTCTAATACTTTTGCACTGGTTGCTTCTTCTATCTGGACTGTCTCCCCCTAGATCTTGGCATAACTAAATCCACACCTCCTTTAAAGTTCACTCAAAGGTACCTTCTCAATGAAACATATTCTGACCACTTCATTTCAAATGCAACCTTTCTGCTATGGACTGAATTGCATCCTCCTAAAATTGATATCTTGAAGCCATAATGCCTAATGTGGCTATATTTGGAGATGAGGCTTCTAAGGAAGTAATTAAGGTTGACTGAACATATAATGGTGGGGCTACGATCTCAGTGTTTTCACAGAAAGAGACACCAGAACACTTGCATGTATGCATGTTCTCTCTCTCTCTGTCATGTGAGGACACAGTGAAAAGTGGACATCTGCAAGTAAAGAAAATAACCCACACCAAAGAACTGAATGGGTCAGCACCTTGTCTTACAATTCCCAACCCCCAGAATTGTGATAAAATAAATTTCTGTTGTTTAATCCACCCAATCTATGGTATTTTGTTATGGCAGCCCAAGTGTACTAATACACCGCCCCTACCATAGTACTTCTGATTCCTCTTATTCCATATGATTTCTTTTTCTTCCCCTGTAGCACTCATCAGCTTCTAAGATACTATGTAATTTATTTGCTTATTTTGTTCTCTGTTTACTGTTTTTCCTTACCCATGAGAATACAATCTTTACAATAGCAGGAATTTATTTGTTGCTGTTGTTCATTGATGTATCCCGAGTGCCTAGAACACTACCTGGAAGGTGCTCAATAAATTTTCATTGAACAAATGAAAGTAGAGTTCAAATTGCCTGGTGTCATCAAAATTGGCAATAGTAATTAATTTGTTTGAATCTTAATGTAATTATTATAGCCTTTATGTTAAAAAGAAAATGCATATAAAAATATTCTTTCTTCCAAGGCTACACATATTTACATCCTCTTTGTCATAACTATAGGTTGTAAAGACTCCCTCTCTGAGCCCACATCCTGTCCCCACCCTTAATTCTAACCTCTCTTTAAAGTGGAAAAAAAAAAGATTTGAAAATTTGAAATTCATTATTACTTGTAAGTAACATATAATTGTAAAAGTATGAGTTGATGGTACTAATAATTTTGATGAAATACCATGCAATATGAAACAAATCAGAAATGAACTTTTCAAAAATAAAATTGAAATTTTGATTTGAAATGAAACATTGTGGAGATTAAGGATAAAATATAATTTATACCAAAGTAAGTATTTTTAAAAGTTTTACAGCATCTTTGTATGAAGATATTCTTTCAGAACTATAGGGACAACTTGGTTTCAAAGAAAACATTGTGTTTCAGAGAGAACATGACAGTGAAGGATCTTATATTAACTCAGGGAAAGACTTTTGTTCAAATGCTTTTCCTAGTAAAAGAATTACATCCAAGAATTTAATTAATAAAATATTAAATAAGCCTATCAAATTGAAAAATTTGATAAATTTGATAAACACCTAATCAACCTATGGCAAACTTATCCACAGATAGAAGACATATCCACTGATAGAATAATATTTAAGACACATCTGAGTTACATAAACAAAGACCAATCAATTCTATAATTATAAGTGATTTCACATTCCCAAGTAGACACAATCACCAACTAGGTCAGCTAATATTGCTTGGTAGTATGAAGAAGAAAGTCAGGTTTCTAACTCAAAAGCAATTTGTTTGAAAGAAAAAGGTCTGCACGTGAAATTATCTATTTGTTATGGGTTTTTTCATACTTTTTTCAAGATGAATACATTATTCCCATTTACATTTGAGTCTCATTTGCAGGAGGCAGTGTTCACAAATTAACTCCAAGTTGTGCTCCTCTGGAAGGTTCACGTGCAACTTATTACATCATTTACCAAAAATGAGGAACTCACTATTCTTTAAATCATTTTGGTATACAAAGGAACTTTAAGTGCTTCAATCAAATAATAGATTATAAGTTACAGTAACTCAATCAGAGAGTTTAAACTTCACATCCATCTTTTTTTTTCTATTAGGTATTTTTGGATTAGAGTTTATTTTGACAAAAATTGATTTAGATTGTGGGAGCAACTACGAAAACAAAAGACTCTCGCCCCAGTGGAGCCACTGTGGCTCCAGAGAGACTCCCTGCCTCATCATAGGCCTGAAAGAAGTTGTGATCAGATTAAGCTAAAACCAGAGAGCATTTAAAACAGCTATTTTGGAATACACAAAACTTGAGGACTGCTCCTGAGCAGGCTTTCCCTGAAGATGGCATGTCTCTGCCAGTAGCTGCATGTAATGCTGGCTTTTGAAGAAATGAGTTAGGTGAGAGCCCTAGAACTATGAAGGGTGAACAAGATTGATAATTTATAGAAATCTATTTATAGAAAATTATATTTCCTTATAAATACAGCACAACCATAGGTTGGTTTTTTCTTTTTTCTTTTTTAAATAAGTACTGCACTTATTGAACTGGATTAAAAAAGAACTCTCAACTTTAAACTATTTCCAGCATTAAGTTAACAAGATAAAGATACACCTTTATATTAGGGGCTTCTAAAACAAATAAACACAAAAAACATTTACTCCAAATTTCTAAGTCCTACACACACACATGCACACACACACACACACACACACACACACACAAACAAACAAAAAGTAGAAACAGGTGAACCAAGAAAGAAACCCAAAGGCATGAATCAGAGAATAAGTGTAGCTAGGAAAGCATGGATGTAGTGGGTGGAGGATAAGATGTCCTTGATTGCCATGGGTATGGGATGAGTAAAGAAACATACAATGTATTGCAATGTACCCACAAGGAAAACTTCCCCGAAAGTAAGTTGGTAGGGTGGTAGGAGTGGGCAGGGAGCATGGATGCAGACAGGAGGATGGGTTAGGTGAGTGGACAACCCCAGACCTGAAGGTGAGTCTGTTTCCTGGCTGCAGAGTGAAAGGTTTGAGCTGTCACACTAAGAATAAGATAGAAGTACTGGGGTAGAGGTTATAAGAATTCTTCAGTAATTCTGCTCGAGTGGCTTGAATTTGTGTCCTTCCTGAATTAACTACCATATCCAGAGATGCTCCCAATTTTGGGGTCTGCAGACATATCACAGGATTTTAATGGAGTCAGGAATGAAACTAATACAATTATATATATTACAAAATAAATATGTATACATGCATAATAAACATGTATATATGCAGTAAAATGATAATCAACAGGTCTTATTTAATACAGGAGCCTAAATATCAAAAAAAATCTGAATTACATTCTGCATGTCCATAAATATATTTCCTTTTTTCACAGATGTAATGTTTTATACAAAAATAAGTTTCTGCTCAAATTTTATTTACTGAAACAATAAAATGGACCACTTCACTCCCATACTATTATGGTTGAGTTTTATGGTATTGCACGGAAATATTTTACTGATTTTTATATTTCACTTCTAAACAGGCAAATCAATTTTAAAATAAAACAAAAGAATTCCTTACTTGGTATGGACAACTGTTTCTGAAGATTCCATTTTGTAGACTTATTGTACATTTTGCAAAGACCAACATGTTAAATAAGTGTCTAGTAACTATCAAGTGAGTGTGATTTTGCATATCTCTGGTGGATAGCCACATTTGGAGAGCTAGGGGAAAGTTAGTTATAACGTGAAAAGAAAGCCATTAGGTATGAAAATAATTTTTTAAATAATGCAACTATAATGAAACCATCTTAGAAGCAGGTATTAAAATGCTGCACTGCTTTAAATGATGTAATTTTATGTTAGGTTTTCTTTTTATAAATAAAACAGATATGTGACGATAAAGGGGTAGTACAAGGAACTGAAAGCATGGAACACTTCTATATCCTGATTGTCTTGGTGGTTACTCGAATCTATGTAATAAAATTTCATAGAAATATACACTAAAATTTTGTATATTGAAACTGGTAAAATCTGAACAAAGCCCGGAGTTTAGTTAATAGCATCGTACCAATATCGGTTTCTTGATTTGATAATTGTACTACGGTAATGTAAGATGTTATCATTAGGGAAAGACGAGGGGATGGGAGAGGGGTCCAC
Source organism: Indri indri (assembly GCA_004363605.1). Classification (NCBI taxonomy): domain Eukaryota; kingdom Metazoa; phylum Chordata; class Mammalia; order Primates; family Indriidae; genus Indri; species Indri indri. The sequence continues at coordinate 10,722 of RJWJ010006909.1, read as the reverse complement.
AGGAACTCTGTATTCTTTTTGCAACTTCTATGTGAGTCTAAAGTTATTTCAACAAACAAACAAATCAACATGATATGGTCCCACTTGGGAATTGAAATGAGAGGAAAGTAAGGTACCTTGCTTTTCTTGGGTTCATAAAAAGAAGAAAACCTTTGTCAATATTGTAACGAATAACAAAGTTTTCAGAATCCAAAAGAGATCCTAGTGAGATTGTAGGCAAATGCAGCTCATGAGAGAGGAAGCTGCTCCAGTTGTGTCTGACACTGCCTTAGAGCCTCTTACCTGTTTTTACTGTTTGCCAGCCCAGGGAGAATGGGCTGCGAGCTTGCAGGTTGTAGGAGGAGATTGGGCTGTGGTTGTCGGCTGCTGGACTCCAGGAGAGTGTGGCCGTACTTTCGGTTATTTCCTCAACAATTACTACCCCAGGTGGACCTGGGGGACCTACAGGTCAAAGGCAATGGATAAAGTTAAGTACAAACCATTACGAGGAGCCATGAGAAATTGTATTTCCAGTATGCATCTCATCAAACTGTGCAATCATCTTAATGAAATATGTATTTAGTAAGGAAAATTGAGAGCGAAAAGTCACGGATGCAAGTTGGTTTCCCAGATTTCTGGTGGGGGGTACTTAATTATAGATTTGATTTTTTTCTTGCACTTTGTGCCTGAAGGCAACTACCAATTAGCATCATATTTTATAGAGAAAGAAAAAAATAATTAGAAGCAAACACAAGGATGTGAATGTCAATATCAACTATAGCTGTTGAAATCAATCACAGCTTACAGAGGCAGTAACAGAAAGTGATAGGCAATGCTATTAGGAACAAAAACGATCCCATCCTTATTAAAAAGCTATAGATGGAGGGGGGTAATTTTCACGTTCAGGGAACCTTCAATGAACAAACGCTGTGATGTGTACTATCAAGCAGCTTAGACTCTAACAAAGGAGATATGAAAGGCTCTAAAATAATGATAGTATAGACAAGCTAAGAACATATAGCAGAAGTGAGGCATGCATAGAACTCTGTGGGGAGTTCAAAGTAGACTGTTATCTGTGATTAGATTCTTTTTTTTTTTTTTTGTAGGGATGAGAAGGGTAGTGAATCAAAGAAGGTTAATTCCCTTTTGATCATGAAAAAATGTTACAGAATAGTGATGACTAATCTATGCACGTATAACTTCATTTTTAAGACAAAAATCATGATCAGATTTGAGAAGAAATGTGCCATTATGTTTTATTACTAAAATAGTGATTTCTAATAGAATTTTAAAAATGCACAGCTATTTATGTCTTAGTGGCCATAAAGCAATGGCAGTCTCTTACTGACATTTTCCCATTCCTTAATATGAACAATTCAAGTTGAAAATGCTTTTATTTTGAATGAAAAAAATTAAGTATTTTAAGTATTCTCTGAATTGGTCCTTATGTAGCAAGTTGTTCTCTGCGTTTGGTGATTAGATCAGAGCAGTAAGGGCTGAACTAGACTGTAAGAAGCTAAGAGATGATTAGGTGCCAAAGTGATGGAGCAGTTAGTGAAGACCTTTGAGTAGAGAACATCAACAATAAAGGTACAGTGAGATGGAGAAAGAGTTTAAAACATTGCTAGGGAAAAATGACATTTTTAGGAAATGAGGGATGAAAATTTTTACCCAGGCTGAGAAGAGCCAGCAATAGGTAACAGAGACCAAAGATTTAGAAGTTAGAGACTATGGCATCAGGAAAGTATAGAAAGTTGAGATTGTGGGCAAAGGCAATGAGGACAGCCTGGAGACGTCGCAGTTTTTCCTCTAAGAGAAATGAAGGAGTAAAAGGTGAAATAATGAAATGAAGAAAGCTTTTGAGATAGCAAGGGTAGAATTTGAGAAAGGTTATTTTGGAAGATACTCATTTTTTTTCACTAAAGAGGAAAATAAGACTGACTACAAAAGTGAGGGTGATTGGGTGAGAATGAGATTGGGGGCCAGAGGATGACAGGAAACTTTTGGAATAGGCACATGATGAATGTGGAAGGATGCAAAGAAGAGGGAATACAAATAATTGTTTAAGACTTCAATTGGAACAAAAAATGGAATTTAAACATAATTATTAAATCCTCAAGTGCTTTCTCTGTATGTGTCTATTTGCCCAAATATGGTCCTTAGCAAAATAATTAGTGATGGGGCAAAGATTTATATACCCAGGACTAAGCTGTGGCTGTGTAATTATTTATAATTACAAACTATTGTAAACAACTCTTAGTCCATTAATCATGCAATATTTAAATTCTTATGATAAAATATTAGGCAGCCATTAAACTGCTTAATATTGAAAACTAATAACATGGGAAATGTTCACAATATAATAAGTGAATAAAGAGGAATGCAAAATTGTATGTAAATATAAATGTATTATAGTAATTTGCCAAATATGTAAAGAAAAAGACTGGAAAGAAATACATTAAAGTGTAATTCAGGGTTATTGCTTGGAGGTGAGGATATAGATTATTTAAAATTTATTCTTTATACTTCTTTGGATTATATAATAAACATATATTACTTCTAAAATTATTTTTTAAAGTTATTATTTTAAAGACTATCTCTATATTGTGATATGCGCTATGGTAAGTATATTTTATTTAACTAAACCGACATTTACTGAGTGTCTAGTATGTTTTAATCACTGTGCTCAAATCACTGTGGGAGATGGATGGTGGCAACAGTTTATGGAAGGATAAGATGGGGTTTCGGCCCTCTGTGTTAAAATCCAATGACAAAGACAGATATTTTACAAAAAAATGCCAGGCAGTCATAATGTTATGTCCAAGTGTTTTGAGTATACCTTTTATACCTCATTATAATACTTGTTACATTGGCTATAATTATTTTTCTGTAATTTCCACTTGTCTGAATATATGACATGGTACTTGGCATATATTAGACCCTCAATAAATATCTGTAGGGGAAAAGAAGAAGGGAAGAGAGGAGAAGAGAGAAGGAAAAATGAAGAAAGGAAGGAAGGACATAGGAGTTATGTCTGGAGTTTGGAATGTTGTGTAACAATTAGCAAGTAAAAGAACGTTTTAAAATATTATCATTATGTTAGAAAAAGATCTTATGTAACAGTCTCTTTCATTGATAAATCAAAATATATTTGAGTTAACGTTTTTTTTTCCCAGTCAAGTTGAGAGTGGCAATAAAAATGACAGCTCCATAAATGAAGAAAATAAACCTTTCATATGATTTAATAATAAGCCTTATCATTATTGGAAACTTAGAGTATGATAGCCTATGGACAGATAATTTTTCTAAATCCTTATAAATCTGAAGGATTTTTTATGAATATAATTATGTAAAGATATTCTGAAAAATTGGTGGTGTGATTTACCTTCTAAGAGAGATTAAATACATTTTCAACCATAATAAAACTGAAAGACAAATTTACTGTTATACTAGTATTGGCTTATCAATGCTCTATTTATGAAGAAATATTTTTAGATATTACATATTGAATGCTGGCTGCAATCAGCTTCCTGTATATATTTAGGAGTGAATTACATTAACATATTAATGCAGTCAATATCTTTGTTTTTAAGGCTTGTTAATAATAGTTCCATTTTTGCTTTTTTTGGACTTTTTAAAAAAAAGCCAGGGAGTAGAAGTTCTCCTAAAAAGCTTTTGCAGCTAATTTATACAAGGAATCTTTGAAAACAGATTTGGCGATAAATGTGTGACAGCAGCTAGTCTCTGGATGTTATACAGATACCAGTCATTTAGTAGAAATCTCATTAAATTTTATACTTGGCTGTAATGATTCAGTGTCAGATGGACAGTAATCTGAAAGTCCCCCCCCCCCCCAGGGATAGTGCTATTATATAGGATCACCAAAATAAATATTTTACTGAAAATAGACCATTTAGAAAAATGGGCACAGTCTGTTCATGTCTTCATGGTGAGGACTGTTGAGCAAATGACAAATCACAAAGCTCTGAGCAGAAGCCATGTTCTCCTGGATTCAATCCATCCTCAATCCAGGCCCCCCCGGGATTGCTGTAACATTGCTATCGGATGGATTCGTTCCATTGACCTAATGTTCAGTTAGAAAATTTTCTTCTCTTGAGGAAACTTTGAATTTTAAAATTGAAAAATGAATAAAATACATATCTCCTTGTAACATTTCAAGCTGTCGTGATTGTACTGGTGACATGAAACAAGGACCTAAAGCTTTGAATAGTTGTTATGCAGTGTTGCAGGACTTTTTAATTAACTGGAGTCATTTAGTTTAACCCTATTATTTTTCAGATGAAGAAGTAGCACTTGAGACAGGAAATTTTCTCCTCAACAAAAAAGAGGCCAACAGTGTCTTCCTGCTTTGGGGGTTGAAGCAGGGATAGGTTTTAGTATTGACAACTGGTCAAATTTGTCAAATTATGACAAATTAATGTGGTAACAAGCAGGAAGTTGTGTACTGACTTTTTGTGAAATTTTTGCTCATTCTTCTTGCAGATAGCAAGTGGTGGTGCCAGGCTTGAGTGCTGTGGTGTGACTATCCATCCCTTTATGAAGAATATTCCTTAAGAACATCCTTCCCATGCTGAGATTGATTCTTCATGGCAAGCAACTTTTCTAGCTCTTTCTCACATAGATAACATCACAGTGTATGACTGTTTCTGAGACTTACTGATTCAACAGATATCTCTCCTGTATATGTATTTTTTACATTATAAATCTATTCAGTGCGTTTTCACTATTACTTGATTTTCAGGACTTTCTTACTGTTTTTCTCACACAGTAGTTTTAAGTAAAACATTGAGATCCAAAATATTGAATAAGTCTTTGTTTTAAATCATTTGAAATTAATGTGAAAAGTTTGATACCGACTATGCTATGGTATCCTGTATCAGTTCTATTTTAAGCCTATAAATACTGCTTAAGGACAGGTACCTCTTACTTCTAAACATATGCAGGAATGTGCTCCTGAACAAAAGGAAGTAGGCACAGCAATCACCCAAGAAAGCAAAGTCCTAGACATGTCTTAACACCAAGTGAAGAGGAGGCTTAGCTACTATCTGGATGATTAGATTAATGCAGAGAAATATACTCTGTAACTCAGGCCACAATGGTTATTTTTTATTTTTCTCAGGTGATTTACTCATCTACAATGAACCATCCAGTACAAAGGACCACTTTGGTAGACTCAATTGAAAAGGCCATATATAAATAGTAACAACAAACATTTTAATAAAAAGTAATATTGAGTCAATAATGTGAATAGGTTTTATGTAGCATATTACACATTAATACATGTTAGTAACTGGTTGCTGAAATCTCACCATTAGAATAGAATTATGAAGAATTATGGAGGGAAGGCAAGACGACTGACTAGAGACATAGATCACCCGATTGTCTCAGAAAGAAGAAAGTTTTTGATGAAATAAAGATATCCCAGGTGTAATTCTGAGGGAAAAGTGCCAGAATCTACAGAAGATTACAAACGAAGAAGCTGCAGAGCAGAACAAGAAGGAGCAAGATTTTAAGCAGAGATCAATCCCTGAGGAATCTGTAGCCCTGTGGAAATGACAGGTAGGGGTGGGTGTTTGTTTTGCCTCCCCTCACACCTCTGGCAGACGCAGCTCGATCGTCCCTTTGGGCACCTGTGCTGACTCATGTGGGAACTGCCACCGTAGCGTGGGCAGCTAGGGATGGGGGAGGGGAGAAGGTAGAGAAGAGTATGAATGGAAGAGACCTGATACTCTGGTCCCCATTTTCCCAAGGGACCCCATCCCCCAGCTTGCTGCACTCTCCTTTCCCCTGAAGTCAGCCTGCCCAGAATGTTCAAGCTCTTGGATCGCACAGTTCTCCCAGCACCCGCCAGCCTCCTGTGGTCACTGCAGTCTGAGCAAGTGTTGTGAAATGTGTGTGTGGGGACCAGTGACAAGAACACCGAAGAGCTGAATCTTCCTGGGGAGGACAAAGGCATACGATGGGTGGATAAGCAGTATGGTGCCCGCCATCTCGCCTTTGGTTTGTGGTGAAACCACGATGGAAGTAAAAAACTTCTTTTCAAATTGAACAACAAAGGTGACATAAGCTTTCAAAATCTATGAGATACGGAAAAAAACAGTGCTAATGGGAAAGCTTATAGCCTTAAATGCTTACATCGGAAAAACAGAAAGATCACAAATTAACAACTTAATGTTGCACCTCAAGGAACTAGAAAAAGAAGAACAAATCAAACCCATGGCTAGCAGAAGGGAAGAAATAGCTCAGAAATAGCTCAGAACAGAATTAAATGAAATTAAAACCAAAAAACATTACAAATGATCAATGAAACAAAAAGTTGTTTCTTTGAAAAGACAAACAAAATCAATAAAGTACAGTAGGATTAACCAGAAACAGAAGAGAAAGGACTCAAATAAGCTCAATCAGAAATGAAAAAGGAGACAATACAAATGATACCACAGAAACACAAAATATCACCCATAGCTACCCATGAAAAGCTCTATGCACACAAACTAGAAAACCTAGAAGAAGTGAATAAAGTTGTGGAAATACACACCTCCCAAGACTGAATCTGGAAGAAATAAAAATCCTAAACAGACCAATAATGAATAGCAAGATTACAGATTTACAGATTCAACATAATTCTAATGAAAATACCAACATTATTTTTCACATATCTTGAAAAAATAATCCTAAACTTCATATGGAACCCAAACAGAGCCTGAATAACCAAAACAATCTTAAGCAAAAAGAACAAATCTGGAGACATCACACTACCTGACGTGTAATTTTCTTGCTATTGTATTTTCAGTGCCTAGTACGGTGTCTGGTGCATAGTATGTTACAATATAGATTTGTAGTAAATGATTCAATGACTAATTTTTATTGGGTTAACAAGTGAGTATAGTTTTTGACTTAACTTCTGTATGTATTTTTCTTTTGGCCAATCAAAATAGGAGCAAGAGTAATACATCTTTATAAAATCATAGTACTATTTAAAAAGAAGACTTTAAATATAAATTAAAAAATAGGATTCTCAGCCGGCGAGGTGGCTCACGCTTGTAATCCTAGCACTCTGGGAGGCCGAGGCGGGTGGATCGTCCCGAGCTCAGGAGTTCGAGACCAGCCTGAGCAAGAGCGAGACCCCATCCCTACCAAAAATAGAAAGAAATTAATTGGACAGCTAAAAATATATATAGAAAAAATTAGCCGGGCATGGTGGCATATGCCTGTAGTCTCAGCTCCTCGGGAGGCTGAGACAGTAGGATTGCTTGAGCCCAGGAATTTGAGGTTGCTGTGAGGTAAGCTGATGCCACGGCACTCGCCCCAGGCAAGAGAGTGAGACTCTGTCTCAAAAAAAAAAAAAAAAAAAATAGGATTCTCATTACGTTGCTTCTCATCTTTGTTAAATGCTGCTATTTAATACTCACCCGTCTATGGTATGTTTCTACACAAAAAAGAACAAGCTATTAGTGCCTTTCAAACTTTGATAAGCAGCACAATCTCTGGCATATTTGTAAAAAGAATGTAGATTTCTGAGCTGCACCTAAGAGCTAATGAATTTCAATTTCTGTGACTAGAGCCCCAGAATCTGTATTTTATATAATATGCCTAGGAAAGTTTCATGCACCTTTTATTTCAAGAAAAAAAATCATCTAAAGAAAAGAAATTTGGGCAAAGAATTGGAAGAGTTTTATTCCATTCTTGACTCTCATGTAAAAGCTTTGGGACTTTGGGCAAATTTTTTAACCTTATTAAGTCTCAGTTTCCTTACATTTTATGAAGAGAATGATATTATCAATCTTACATTATTATTGTGAGAATTATGTAGAGTAATGTATGTAAAATGTATTCATAAATGGTAAATAGCTATTCCAGCAATGGTTGCACCTCTCATTAGTCTGTAACTTTGACAATATTGATCTCACAATGTTTCATTTTTTACTAATGAAAATAAGAACCCATGCCCAACATTTGATTTTATCAAAATAAGTGAGGGAAGATATGAAACTGATTTGAGAAAGAAAAAAATGTACTATCATTGTCAGATTCAACGATCTCTATCTTTTGGAGAACTTGTAACAAAAAATATAATAATGCTGAAATGATAGTGATTTAACACCCACCTATCAGGTAGAAGGCATTGTGATAAATGTTACATACTTTCTTTCTAATCTTTACAGTAAGTTCTGTGTTGGCACTCTATTTCCACAAATGGAAAACTGAATCTCAAAAAGTTCAGGTAACTCACCTAAGATAATGTTATGCACAGCATTCCAAAAGGGGGTCTTGGACTTGATTATGATTCTTATTTGCATATGTATGTGAGTTTTAACTCCATTTTATTCATTACTATATAACACTATTTTGAATAATCCAGCATAGATAGAACATGTAGATTTTAGAAGATTAAAGATTATTATGAGCAGAAGCAAAATTTTTTTTATTGATTAAAAATGAATTTAGAGGTAGAAAATGCATGCTAGAGATGAAGTGAACGTTATGATTGACTTCACAGTATTCACTCCACCTGTGCCAATGTAGTATAGAGAATTAACTCCTTTTCCACCTCTCCGTTATATGAGGGTGGTCCTGATTAGTCTATGTCAGTCTTGGTAATCTCATCTGCCCCTGCTGGTGGGTGGCTCAGGAAGCTAGGTCTGAGTCAGTTAGATCATGACAATCTTCTTGTGATAGGTGCTGGTTCAGAAGTCAGCACATGATCTAAAGTGGTACAACCAGATGAAGGCATGAACATTTTTTACGAAAGTTGAGAGAGATATGCTAGCTCTTTCTCCTGTTGCATGAGAACAAGAAAGCATTCAGTCCCTGTTATTCCTGACAGTCAGCTATGGTTACAATGGAAACCAGCTTTAGGGTAAGGCCAACATTGTAGATGACAGAGTACAGAGACGGAACCAACCTGAGTCCTCAAAGAAAAAGTTCAGGTACTGGATCAACCAATTAAAAAACCTGCTTTAACTTCTTGCCATGAGAGCTGGTAGATTTCCTTATTGTTTAAGCCAATTTGAGTTATGCTTTATATTACAGGCAAGTAGATGCATCCCAGGATACAAAGAATAAGGAAGAACTCCTGTGGTTTATGAAGGACTGAAACTGCAATAATTTCTTATCTTTGCTATACCTGGTTATATTAGCATAAATAACCTGAAAAGGGGAACTTGAACAATATCTAATTATACCAAATAAACTCCATGGAACGGAAAAATGGCAAATCAACTGAGAAATCTGACAGAACAGCTGGATGAAGCTAACAGCCAGATAGGTAAACACAAAAATGTAATGAGATTTCTAAAATGACTTTAAAATTTACCTATAGCATAATGAAATGATCACTTTTGGATAGAAACTTGGGACTTATTAAAGATGTACTGTTATAGTGAATATATTCCTATGATGATAAAATTCAACAAAATATTGGAGATCAGAGAAAGAATTTTAAACCAAAATTAAAATAACCCTATTGTACAAACTTATGAGTAAATGTTCTGTGTGCTTCTCATTGCTACATTCAATAAAAACAACAACAAAAAAGGCCTGAAAGTGTTGGAGAAAAACTATCATATGAGGACAAAAACAAAAAGCTAAACTTGACAGCTCTGAAAATGAAGGCTGAGTAGGTACCAAAAGACCTGGCTCTTATTCGGCCTCTGCCATTTTCCAGCTAAGTGACTTAGGAATCCACTTTGTATCTCTGGGACACAGAAAGTTTGTTAGGTATTGAAGCTGTAGGGGTGGGTTTTTCAGTGAAGATTCCAAGAAAACATTTGCTCTGGGCTAGAAATTAAGAATGAAAAAGATGGCCCCCCCCCACTTTTTTTTTTTTTTGGTGGTAAAAGGGAATAAATAACCAAATATCCCAAAAGACTATAAAATTGAATTTTGAAGACAGGGAAAGCAGACGGCTTAAGTTTGATCAGAGTAGCAAAAGTCTATACAGGTGGAGAAAAGTAGGTTGAGGGAAGACCTTAAACACCAGGACAATGACTTTGGACATATTTAATTATGCAGAAGTGATCTAATTTAAAAGTTGGCATGAGAGGTACCAAGGAAATCAGGGATTTGGGGGAAGAATTTGATTAGGTATAGCTGGTGACCACACAAATTAAATGGAGTCTATGTGAAACTCAGAGGAAGACTCTGTAAGTGTCTAATGCAGTAGATTAAAGAAGCTGTTGTCAGAGGGTTCATGTCCCAAGTTTGAGATCAAGATATACATGGCAGGGCTTCCAGGCCACAAGTTAGGGCCCCTGTGGCTGCAAGTAGGGCTGCATGGTGCTGGGCTCTCAGCTGGTTGATATAGCAACAGATAACACGAAAGCTCCCCCCTTGGACATAGAACCTTAATGAACACATAGCCTTTTTTTTAGTTCTTTTTAACTTTTTTCCCATACCCTTCAAGCAGCCAGAATCCAGCATACAGATCATTCTTTGCTATTCAAATTCAGTTTTTAAATTTAGAGCAATATTTCTTGTGAGAATGAACTGTGTGTACAGTGTGTATGTGTGTGCCCACCACAAAGAACAGCAGTGTGGAGACGAAAGTGGGATGGAGCCATAAAAAAATTTATTTAATTTTTTATATATTTAACATTAATTATGTATTTATTTATTATATATTTAATACATTTAATTATATATTTATATTTAATATTAAATTGAATATATTTAATATTAAATGCCTAGGATTATTGTTTGTTCAAGTACTACTCCATATTCTGT
>RJWJ010006908.1:0-60263 GCA_004363605.1 Indri indri | reverse complement strand
CCCACCATAATCTTTTTCAAGCTATCACTGTGATGTCACCAAAGTGGCAAGAGACATGCACAGTTGGCTCTTATGAGCCAGTATGAGGAGGGCCCCACATATCACTGCCAATGGGCACCCCTAGCCCTCCTCACTCACATGCCTGGCACTGTGCTTTTCCAGTAGGCAAACCTCTTACTGGTCTTGGCAGATGCTTTTGTTCTCTTACATCCCTACATCTTTTTCATGTTGCAATTCCTAAATCAGAACACCATTCCCCACTCATCCCTGTCAAACCACAGGTCTACTTTAAAAGTCATTTAAAACCATCTCCTACACATGCTTCAGGACCAAACTTTGTCTGGTTCCAGTAGTTCTGATAACTGGGTTTATCAGTAACTCAACTGTTTTCACCTCCACTCAATTCATGAACACTTCTGGTTAAAATTTATCTGAAGAGTGCAAGCATCCTCTGAACGTATGTGCTGATTAAGAAGGCGGGAGACTTAGGAAGCAGTTGAGAAGAATTTCCATTCAAGATGATGGAAATTTAGGTGCTTGGTAACTCAATCAGAATTTCCTCAAAATACTGAAAGCTAAATAAATGCCAGCACATCCGCCTTTAGACAAAAAGGAACATGCTTTTGTTTCTTTCGAGTAACTGGGGAGTTAACCCAGGGGAGCCAAATCTTGCCTAACCAGGCACCTAGTGCTCTGCATGTGGTGGCAGGAGACCAGAGCGGCCCTGCGGGTGGCCGTGCTTCTGACCGGCCTTCCAGTCTTGGTGCCTGACCTTCCCGTCCACAGTGCCAAAGCTCTGGCCAAACTACACACACCTCATCCTCGTGTGTTTTCCTGCTCCCACATCACTTCCTGCCACCTACCCACAGCACCTAGTACCTATCGCCCCCACCCCGTAACACGCTACCGTTTTCTTTTGCAATTTTATGCATCAACGCACAGACCTCCCTACGGAGCCTTTTTGACTCTCCCCCCTGGATGAGCTCATTCCCTCTCCTACCTGGCTCAGTTTAGCAGCCCTGCACTCGAGTCCCTCCTCTAGACTGTGGACACCCGAGGGTGGTGACCTCACCACTGACAGGGCTCTGCACGTGCAAGACTCTGTCCTTACCAAACCACGTCTTGAGCCGAAATGATCATAGTAAACAAATAACTTTTCTTTATTCCTTTCAAGTACTTCAGCTGTTGGTAAGTAAACAGCAATTTTTCAATGACTTGAACAGTCCAACCTTTTAATTTATTTAAATAGTCTCTCAGACTTGCCTTTAAAGCTCATCCAGAGACCTATGACCTCTAGGAAGATGCCACATTAATTCTGACCTTCTAAAAATACCTGCGTAAGCAAGTTAAAGAAGCTGTGTGTTCTTTACCAGAGAGTGTGCTCCTTCGGGAAAGGTACCAGGTTTTACACACTTCCCACAATTGCTCAGGAGCCATTCGCGGTGTGGGGCCACATGAGCCGTTGTTAGAAATGTGTTCAACCCCGTCTGATGCACTCGTGGGCTGAGCAGGCCCCTGCTGCAGACACTCCAAACTAAATGTCCAGCCTCAACCAGCACAGGTTCCAGGCCAGTGATGAACGAACGCTCTCATCCCTCTCTACCCGCATAGCTGCTGTGACATCTGCATCTCCGTAATCCCGGTGGCTTCACTCAGCAGCCCGAGGGCACACAGCACTGACACTAACAGTTCTGGGATCTGTGCTTTGCAGCCCACAATTCTGCATTGGCCCAGGACAGTGGGATGTGGCTGAGGGAATACATACCCTTTTGACTCTCAAACTGCGCCGTTCAGTGGAGTTTCTCACAAACAGTGACTTTTTAGCCAGGGTCGAACTGTCACTGTCACTCCGATTTAACTGGCAAAAAACATTAAAAAAAAAAAAAAATCACCACGTAAGAACATAGTGCAAGTAGAACTTTGGAACTGACAAGTTTACCAAATGAAGCAGGTAGTGGTAATACAAGTTTATTTCTTTAAAGAAAACTCTCCCAAACAAGGTTTTTTTCCCCTGTTCTATGCTTTTCTTAAATAATTTAAACAACTGCATTTTGGTGGCTGTTATTAAAAAGTCATATGCTAAGACAGTTCCACATTTTTTGAAATAAAATTATCCTTTGTATTTTTAGTTAATATATGATATTCGTTTATTTAAAGAAAGCTTTGCACAGAGCACAGAGCTCGAGGTCAGAGCTAAGTTGCAGTCTGTGCTATCGGGAAGGCCCTGCACCCAGGCAGCCCATGTTCACACTCTGGCTTGCTTCAGGCCTTGCTGAAATGCCACCTCATCAAGGAAGCCTGCCTGCGCCCTAGCCATCACTCCAGAGCCCCTTAGCCTGCTCAATGGTTTTCCATAGCGTTGACCCCCATCCAGATACCTCACAGCTTGGTTATTATCTGCTGCTTACGGTCTGGCTAACTCATGGCAATGTAAGCTCCGCAAGGGCAGGGCTCTGGGCCTCTTGTCTCTAGATGAAGTCCAAGTATCTAAGAAAGTGCTTAACAGTGGTGCTTGATAAAAATATTTGTTGAACTGAATGAATAAATTTAGAATTTTAAAAGTATTTCTAACCCACTTTATAATATTAACTCTATTTTATAAAATAAATCATAAATACTTCTAGAATTAGAATTTGGTAAATTGATGCAAATCCCACAATTTCCTTCACAGAACTATGAATCTGATTCAGTGTCTAGAAGCATTATTGAGAGATGATTTCTGCTCTAAAAGCCAATTCACAATTTCTAGTTTAGGGGTTTCCATAGTGTAGTGGTTATCATGTTCGCCTCACACAATTTCTAGTTCAGAAAGACTAACCTGGTTTGGAGCATGTATGATACAGAGCAGAAATATACACATATCTCAAAAGTCACTTTGTATTTCTAAATACAGACTGAAGTCCAAATATGTGTACTTAGCAGCCAGATCCTTTAACTTCACTTACTTGCCAAATAAGTCCCATTAGAACCACTGAGATATTAAATTTAGGGGGAAACAACTAAGACCATAGGGACATAATCCATGTGTATTTTATAACATATGCAGCCATCGGCCTTTGCAGTCAGCGTGTGAAGATTCCCGATACACGGTCTCTTGTCCTTGGCGGCCGCTCGCTAGCAGCGGGGAGAAGCTGCAGGCCGGCGCCTGGTTGCGTGCTGCCAGCTTACCCTGCAGATGTACTGGTTCCGCTCTCCTGGGGAAAAGGTTTGTGAGCGCACTATAACGCTGCTCCTCACGAAGGGGTGCTGTCGGGAGCTCAGGCTGCTGCGGTCTTTGGGGCGAACTGCCATGTTGTCATTAACTGCTTCATCAGTATTTGTCTCTTTATCAACCTACAAGAAAGTCAGTGATTCGTCAACAGATGTGTATACGTTTATGCCCTTTTGTTCTAAGAAAGAAATATCCAATGTCACAATAGAGACTCGTCTAACAGTAGGGCCACTCCTGAGACAAGGCTTTGCAGTACAGAGCACAGACTCCTGAAGGGCAACTAGGGGGAAAGGTTTTCTACTGAGTTCTCAGGAAGTTACCATAGCAGGTAGGATGACATCCACCCAACGGGGCTACCCACATATAGAGGTACCACCTCTAACAGGTCAAACACAAAATGAAGGTTTAGATTTAAAGAGGTTCTATAAGGAATCCTATTTGGAAATATATCATCGCTAAACTTTATTCAGCATTCTGATTAAAATTTTTTCAGAATAAACGATAAAAAATAATTAAATATAAGGAAATGAAAATATATCACAAAATCGTATATTTAAATAATACATGCAATTATACACTTAGGAATATAACAACTGTTATGAAGCTGAGTTTGGATTTTTACTGGATCTTTGGAAATGTAACAAAAATAAAATTTAAGTAAAAGGAGAAAGTTCTCAAAATACAAACTTGGTAGGCATAGGCAGATGTCTGTTTTTTATCTTATAGGTAAAACTTGATTCCAAACCTGGCTCTTGCTGAAAATTTGCACTTTCATAAAAGGAAGTCCTTAGTCAAGGTATAATACTATTTTCTCAGGAATAAAGAATTAGAATTTTCTAAAGTGTTACCAGCATCTCAAGTGTGCTAGCATCCTCAAAGCTTGAAAATAATCTTCCCTATTTGGGGATGGCAGTCTCAACACATCACTCACTCAACTAGCAAAACTACCTGTTTTATAACTTAGTTATTAGCACCTATGCCTAAACCAAGTCATCAGCTACCTTCCAGAGAGATTTCGATCAGAACACCAGCTAACCGAAATGAACTTTAAATGTTTACTTCATGTTTAAAATGGAAATAAACTTACAACATATATGAATAAAGTGGTCATCCTGCTGTTATCCAAAAAATTCAGAAAATATGTTTAAAAAATATTCACAAAATATTTACAGAGGTTTAAAGTAGCTGGTACTATTTCTGTTCCTATATCAAATATAAGTGGAGATTTAATATTTTGGGCCCATTTAAAAATGTTAAAGCATTTACAATGCGTCTTAAAGCCTCTTCCCACAAATGCCTTTCATGACCAGCTTTTGGCACAAAATCCTAACGTGGATGGACCTGAAGAGACAAGCAAGCATATCCCTAGTCTACACGTGCCTACGGGATGTCTGTTTTAGGAGGGCACAGATGAATATTCACCAAGGTTGGTATTCCAGTGGGTGGCTGACTCCTGAGGTCTTTGGCACAGTCGTTTTCTTTCCTGCCCCTGTCTTCATTCATCTCAGGCACACTAGTGCATGAACTTAAGTCTTCTGTACAGATACCGCCCTCCGGCAATTTAACTTCAGCCTCTTTTTCAGCCACAATTTCATCAGAGGCCTCTCTTAGCATTGTTAACCTATGGTGAAACAACATATAATATAAACAAAATACACTTTTGGTCAAGCGGGCATGGTCATGAACAGTGCGACCTGGGCATGTCAACCCACTAGCTGGGAAATAAACAACAGATTCACACATAATCATCCAAGCCATTTCTTGTACTTTTCACTGAATGTCTCATAAAAAATAAAATTCTTACTTTACTCTCTAGCAACCTGCAGCAAAATCACCACAATGTGGTACTAAAAAGTTAAAGGTATGAAATTTAACCTAATTTCTAGATGTTAAAGTAGAAACATTCTGAAAATCATATATAAAAGTTTAAACTCGGCATTTAAAAATATTGACACCCACTATAAAATAACTTGGTATTAGTTGTTAATTTATTATAAAATTAATCCTATAACAGAACGAAGTTACTCTCAGCCAAGAGTCAATAAAGACATACCTATTATTGACTGTGCTCACGGTCTAGCAGGGAGTACCCTGGCTTAAGGGAGTTTTACTAGTAACCCAGCAGAGGACTCTTAATGCCTCGTTATCTCATCATTAACAAAAGCCATGGCATGAGCTTGGGTGACAAGACATTACAAGTGATGCTTCAGAATACAAATACAGTTTATACAGAATACATAATGCAAGAGTACTAGAATAGTTTAAAATGCCTCATGCTTTGTTGAGTTTCATGTTCTCAGAATGGGAACATTTTTTCCACTTACGACTAAAACGTACTAAATGTCTAGCTTTGATGGAGATTGGTAACATACTGACAAATCGGCACCAGCTAGGTAAGAAATGTCTAGCCATGAAATGAACACAAGAGGAATCGGCAATGACGACTAAGAATTATAAATTCCTTTATTTACACACTAACTGTATTTTTTTGAAATAGGTGTGAAACAAATTGTATTTTACATATATGAGGAAAGCTTAGTATTTAAAGATACTATGATGAACCTTATAATTACTGTCATATTTATTTGTTTTGCAGTACTGATTTTTATTTACTATGAAGAGCTTTTGAAAAGCACAAAGTATATCTGTATCTTTTACATCACTGTAGTAGCTCTTCCTTCCAAATGCCCATGACTGTGATATTTATAATATGCTTTGTCACTCTGAGTTTCTAAATAGTTTTCAGTGTATACATACATACACATAAATGCATGCTATTTATGTATATACACGTATATGTTAACAGTAGTTCAGCCAAACATAATAGTATAAGCAACTATATATAAAAAATTAATCGAAATGATTTTATGTATATACTTAAAAAATGAACTGTTCACTAAAATTTGTTTCTAGAGAAAACAGTACGAACCAGGAAAGATAGCTCTTTATATATACACGAGTCTGGACAAAACCTATGATACCCTCCCCTACACCCCCTTTTTAAAGGATGAGGTATAGATACAGAGAAGAAAACAGAAAAAGAAGGTGAAAGTGGTAACAGAGAAATGACTACTCAGAAGCTGTTTGTGAAAGGCTCTGTCTTTCCAGAGATTAAATGGTACTTCTGGGTTGTTTTTTCTTTTTTTAAAAAGAGAGTCACTCTTTAATTTATCTATGACTTTACAATAAACTACTTTATCTTTCAAAATTGATAGTTTAGAATTTAAAAGCTCAGAAAACAGTGTTTAATAATTGAAACGAGAACAGAGAATCTGGCTCATGTGTTAACTTTGCCCACGATCTTGCTGTTACGTCCTTCAACTCTGTGATGACCAAGGAGAGAGGGACCTTCCCTGGCCATGGCTCCTTGAAGCCACATTGCCTTCCATGATTCCAGGACACAATATGAACCTACAAAGGTTTCACTGGAAGCTTCTCATGCGAAACTAAACACGCGCTCTTTGAGTTCCCAAAGCAAAAGGAAATAACTGCTTTACCAATCTCCATCTGGACCCCTTTGCTCTTCTTGCCCTGGTTCCTCCTCCTCTTCTTCTTGTGCTAATTCTTGTTCCACAGCCAACAACTCAGCTGATGTTCTTGCAAGTAAGGCTGATACTGCATCCTGGAGAATGTAAAACATATGGCAACTAACATCATATATTTGGAGAAATGATTTAAAAGCTCATCAGATGGGGACTTATATTTCCAACTCTCCTGCTGAGAACAAATATGAACACTGAACAAAATTAAAAAAACAAACAAACAAATAAAAACTCTCAGATGTTTTAAAGCAATCCAGAGCAACAAAGGCAATTAGGGCTAGAAGGCCAAGATCCCAGGGAGAAGAGAAATACAACGAGGGGACGTCACTGCCATTCTTATCCCAATTCTAGCAGTGAGGCACATGGCCAGCAGACTGCAGCTGCCTAGAACTGAGGCGGTGTCGGAGGATGGGAAGGCTACAACTGAGTTCAGGACTACCAAGGCGCTCAGTCCACAAGAGCCCAGAGACAATGAACTGTAAAGTGGGCCCAACATTCTGCATGACATTCCTGTCAGGGCATCTGCCATTCCTAAGCTGCCTATGTGCACAGAGAAGCTGAGTAACAAAGCAAAAACCCAGCTGCTAGGAGGCTAAAATGGTAAAGCAGATATTTTGGGTGTCTCGTATAGTCCTAGGGAGAGAACAATTGGAATTTGGGTCCCCCAGGTGATTCAGACAATATTCCCATATTGTAATTTGCCTTCCAGAAGAATAGGAAATCCTCTCTGCATGAAGATGATCAGCCAGATACATTCATACATAATACCTAGTGTTCCATCAGGACATATGACAGAAAGCCAATAGAAACAACAGGCAAAAGAGAGAGACTCACAGGTGATCCATATACTACAGGTACTTAGAGAAGGAATTTAAATTTTTATAATTAATATGTCTAAAACACAAATGAAACAATGAAGAATTACACTAGTATAAACACAAAGAAAACCACATTAGCATATCAGAGTTAAAATGCTAAAAGTCAAAGAAACAGAGAAAATCTTTTTTTTTTTGAGACACAGTCTTATTCTGTCACTCCAGGTTGGAGTACAGTGGCATCATCATAGCTCACTGCAACTTCAAACTCGTGGGCTTAAGCAATCCTCTCCTTCCTCAGCCTGCCCAGTAGCTGCGACTATAGGCATGTGCAATTGAGCTGGGCTAATTTTTAAATTTTTTTTTGGTAGAGATGGGGTCTTGCTCTTGCCCAGGCTGGTCTTGAACTCCTGACCTCAAGAGACCCTGGGGAGAATGGGGAGGGTGGTGACGATGGGGAAACGGTTGGTTAATGAACAAAATTACAGTGCGATAGGAGGAGTAAGTTCTGGTGTTCTATTGTACAGTACAGTAGGGTGACTATGGTTACACTGTATTGTATACTTCAAAATAGCTAGAAGAAAGGATTTTGAATGTTCTCACCACAAAGAAATAATAGAAGTTTGAGGTGATGGATTTGCTAATTTACCCTGATTTGATCATTACACAATGTATACATGGATCGAAACATCACATTTATTGCACAATTATTGTGTCATTTAAAAATATGTATAATTAAAAATAAAACTTAAAAAAAGTTCCATTTACAATAACATCAAAAAGAAAACTTAGAAATATATTTAACAAAAGAAGTGCAAATTTGGACTCTAAAAGCTACAAAACATTGTTGAAATTAAGGAAGACCTAAATAAATAGAAATACATTCTGTATGCACGGATCAGAAGACTTAAAACTATTAAGATGACAAGAACCCCCAAATTGACCTACAGATCCAATGTTATCCCTATCAAAAGCCTAGCTGGAGTTTTTTTTAAAAACATAAACTGATAAACTGATATTAAAACTCATATGGAAATGCAATGGACCCTGAACAGTCAAAACAATCCTGAAAAAGAAAAAGTTGGAGGACTTATGCTGATTTCAACGTGACTCCCAAGCTAAGTGATGAAGGCTGTGTGGTACTGGCCTAAGTACAGACATACAGATTAATGGAACAGAATTGAAAGTCCAGAAATATAAACTCTCACCCTCAATTTTCGACAAGGGTGCCAAGATATTCAATGCAGAAAGAATAATTTTTGCAATAAATGGTGCTGGGACATTTGCATACCCACATATAAAAGAATGAAACTGGATCCCTCCTCATATCACACATAAACAACTCAAGTGATCAGACACCTAAATGTAGGTCTTAGAAGACACAAGAGTAAATCTTTATGATGTTAGGTTAGGCAAAGCCTTCTTAGATATGACACCAACAGCACAAGCAATTAAAAAAAATGGACAAATCAGACTTTTATCCAAATTAAAAACTTTACTGCTGCAAACAAAACCAAGTGAAAAGAACCCACAGAATGAGAGAAAGTATCTCCCATCGTTTTATGTGATGAGGGATCTGTATCAAGAATACATGAGGAACGCTTATAATTCAGTAATAAAAAGATAAATAACCCATTTTAAAAATGGACAAAGAATATGAAGGGACATTTCTCAAAAAAATATACACTAATGGCCAATAAGCCCATGAAAAGATGCTCGACATCATTAGTCATTAGGGAAATGTGAAATCGAAACCACAGTGAAATAGCACTTCACACCCACTAGGACAGCAAGTATCAAAAAGATAGACAACAACATGTGGCAAGGGTGTGGAGAAACTGGGACTCTCACACATTACTGGTGGGAATATAAAATGGTCAGGCCACTTTGAAAAGCAATTTGGCAGCTCCTCAAAATGTTAACCATAGAGTTACTACACAACCCAGCAATTCCACTCATGGGTATATACCAACAGAACTGAAAACATATTTCCACAAAAACACTTGTATACAAATGTTCATAGCAACATCTTTCGTAATAGTAAAAATGTAGAAATAACTCAAATGTATATCCATCAGCTGATGGATAAACAAAATGTGATATATCAGCAAGAGAATATTATTTGGGAATAAAATAGACCGAAATACCATGGATGTACCTTGAAAACATTATGCTAAGTGAAAGAAGCTAGTCACAAAAGACCAAATATTGTATTATTCCACTTATGTGAAATGTCCAAAACAAGAAAATTTATAGACAGAGAGATTAGTGTTTGCCTTGAGGGAAGGTGGTTAGGGAGAACTGGAAGTGACTGCTCACAGGTGGGCTTCTTTTTGGGATGATGACAATATTCTATTATTAGATTATAGTGGTGCTTGCACAACTCTACAAATATATAAAAAAAACCATTGAGTTGGGTGCTTTAAATGGGTAAACTGTGCACTTTAAATGGGTGAATTGTATGGTGTATGAATTATATTGCAATAAAGCTATTTTTAAAAACTTACATATAAGTGTGACCATTATAAAAGCATTCTTAAAGATAGAAATCACATTTCACCATCTTGTGTGCCTCACCCAGGGTCTGCCACAGCCTGGGTGATCTAAGCTACACCATCGTGCTGGTTCCTGTTCACCACCTGCCACAATGTCCACTGTAGTTTCTCACACATAGTAGATGACCAATAAAGCACTGTTGCTTAATTATCTGACTTTTGCTTAGTAAATGCTTTCCTCTAGATAATCTAATATAAACTTGAAGTCAATGACAATATCCACAAATGTCAAATCACTGATGAATGGCCTCACAAAATTCCCCTTTGTAAATTTTTGGAAGTAACGTATTGAAGTATGACTGTTGGTTACAAGAAACATTTTAACAGAAAACACTTATGGCCATTGATATTACAAATGAAAATCTAACACAATGTTTAGGCTTAATAATTCCAAGTTTTCAGAACACATAACCTGACAGTGGCATCAAACAATGTGACCACAATGTATGAAAATATAAAGTTACATCAAAAGGTTTTCCGTGATCACTTAAAACAATGAAGTCTCCAACATCAGTTTATTTTTACAAGAAAGTGTGAGCAGAAAAGAGTGATTTTTTTATAAACCGTCCTTGAAACGAAGCTGGAAATTATCTTTCCCTTTTTTTAGGAAGCTGGGAGAAAAGGGGAAAGCTGTGAAAGGGGAGAAGGAAGGACAGGAAACGGCACAAGAACCCGCTGGTCTCACAGCATTCTGCTTCATGGGACCCCATCACATGTTAACGACTTTGCTCGCAAATCTGACTCACCAGGTCTATAGAGTCTACTAGTGGCTGTTCCGGTTGAAATACAGAGTCCTCATTTTCTTCTTCATTCTTTTTGCAAGGCATTTGCTTGGAAGTCAGTAAGTTATACCATAGAGTGAAAATCTCATTGGAAAATGGTAAATCTGCCAGGCTGATCTGAGTTCCAGCCTATGTAAATGAAAGAAAACAAAGGAAAAAAAATAAACAGAGAAAAGAGAAAATAAAATGTTTAAATTAGTCTTTGTTCTCTCTAATAAACATTATCGTGTGAGCTTGTTTTAGGGTAAAAACAAATACAATACTTATGACATAAAGCACTGGTAGATTTTTTAAGACCCAGAGATAATCTTCTATTTTCAGCTGTAAGAAATAATTCTCAATCTAAAAGTCAATCCAGGGATTATACAGATACTATTTTGCCAACATCTAATGGCTAAGCATGTAACTTTTTTGTAAACATGAAATTATTTTTAAATGAAAAGTTAAAAAACTAAGCTCAAACCATAGTACTTCTTATAAAATGCTGTAATTTGATTACTATAAATAACCATTATCCACTGAAAAATTTAAAACAAACAATGGAAAGCTCCATTTAGGTTCTTGAATGAGAAATCAGATAGCAAAATTTTTCTTTGGATATGGAAGATAGTAGAATGTCAGAAAAAGTAAATGTTTAAAGCTTTCATATTTCACCAAATCACAAAAAGCCAGAATCTAAATTAAATTATACAATTTTTAAAAAGGCTATCAAATAACATATTTTCTAACTTTCTTGGAGCCTTTGACATATATTATACTAAATGTGGCATTTAATATACTAAATCCTTTCTGCTAGCCTAACAAGTCTATTATCTTTGCTTCTAACTTTCTTGTCAGACAATATCATGAAACATTTTTTTCAAGAAAAAATTAAGAAGAAACTTATCACCCTTTTAAACTTTGTTCATCACGAAACATGCCTATTTCTGTGCTTCCCACTGGACAGCAGAGAAGAGCTCAACTGGAGAGACTCACTGTTTTTTGAACACATGGGCACACACCTC
This sequence comes from Indri indri, assembly GCA_004363605.1. Taxonomy (NCBI): domain Eukaryota; kingdom Metazoa; phylum Chordata; class Mammalia; order Primates; family Indriidae; genus Indri; species Indri indri. The sequence goes on along the minus strand of RJWJ010006908.1, from coordinate 48,354 downwards.
TAGATGCCAGTTTGAACACCTATATAACTTTACAGGGACGTAATGATTTTCTGGTCATTATGCACAATGGTGTGTTAAACTCACTATCAGTTAAGTATGAAGTCTTCTGCTGTGGTATTTAAATATCATATTGCTCTAAATAGTAACACTATGTCTTCCTAGAAACTCTGATACTATGGCAGGGGAGAATGAGCTGAATAAAGGAACTATATAGTACTCAGTGTCTTGCTTAATTTTGATTTGTAACAGTGAATTATACGGGGATGTCTTTTTGATATCTGGCCCCATCATTCACTAGCTGTGTGACCCAGGATACATTACCTCTCTAAGCAGCTCTTTATATGAAAACAGCACAAAATCATACTTTTCATACTCAACCTTTCATACAACTATCATGAGGATTATATGAGATAATACATACAGACATTCGGCACAAGGCTTGGCATGGGGCGTAATAAGCATGCTCCATAAGTTACAGTCGTAAAAGTTACAAGTCCTTCTGTAGTTAAAGGGTAGAAATGGAAAGTAGCTTTTATAGAAAATCATAATTTATAAGCAGATTTTAAATGTCTGGAATAAGGGAATGAAGAAGAGAAACTACTACTTCAGAAAAAAAATGAAACAAACTGTGGATGTGTTCCAAGGTGCTAGGCAGGTTTGGAGTGGTTTCAGGGCTGGCAAAACAACAACTAGAAAACATATTCTCAGAATACCCAATCATAAGTGTCATTTGATAATGGCAATTATGAAGAATCCTACCAGGCATTCTTCCCTTCGGTGTTTACTGACACAGCAAAGATCCACTCTCAGTGTCTTCTGTTGTAAGGCTGTTTGCGAAATGGCCACTCTGAACACATCATTGAATAAAATGGATTCTGTGGGTGGATGGACTTTCGTTCGAAATAGACAGCTTACATCAGTTGAGGAAGGAAGTACAGCAACCCTAAAATATCTGCAAACAACAAGAATAAAACAGATTTCATAGGTACTTCATTTGTATTGGATTCACAGCTATCATTTGAAATTATCTGCAAAAGAGAGAACACGGAGTTCTTAATCAACCTAAAGCGTTGCTGCCATAATGGGTCTGTGCTCAGCTGCATAGATGCTCTGTTCTCAACCCACCCGTGCCGACTGTGCCCCTGAGCATGCAATGGCCCAGCCTGCCACTCACCACGGGACTGCAGCAAAGGCACATGATAGGAAAGTGAAGAGGAAGAAAGTCCGTGGGGCAGACGAATTTAACGTCCCACCTGCCCCATGTACAGCCAATTCCAAAATAAGTTATTTCTGAACCTGGGAAGGTAGGAACACACTAAGTAGATACTGATGACTTTATCTCAAAGAATCCTCATCCTGAGCATTAAACAAGAGATGCTGATGATCACTTCCCAGGAATGGAATACATTATCCTACTAGAGAGAAAGAAAGGCTAAGTAGCACATTGTTAAGAAAATTTAAAACAGATGAAATGACAGTTCAAAAATATCATTGTCTAGCATCTCCAAAGTCTCAGATATGACAAACTGTTTTAAAAGAGTCTTATGCTTTGTAAAATTCAGAGGAAGGGTTATAGAAAAACAACTTCTAATATAACTTTAAAATGTATTTTTTGAGCACACATTATATAAGGACTCATAACTCTCAGAAACAGCAGGAGGTATTTTATTTTAAATTCTAAAAGGAAAATATCCACTAAACCTACCCTCTCCACCCCCATTTCCAGGCTTGTCTAATTCATGTTGTAAAATATGCAGCTAGAAAAACTACAAATGCAGAACTGAGGAAGGTCCCGTTATTTTGTATTTCATGTCACCATTAATTATGGAGATTCAGCATTAAAAACCTAGTGGGCTGTGAGCCTTGGGCCACTGCTGCTGACGTAGGAGCCTTACTAAGACACAGCTCACTCTGCCTGGGAGGCTGAAGATGCAGCAGGAGGAAATCTTTTTCTCTGCCTTCGTGGGAAAGTAATAAAGGAGAAGCATATTAGAGAGTTAGAGCAGAGGGAGGGAATCTTCTGTTTCTCCAGCTTCAGTTTTACTCTGTACCAGTGGCCTAACCACTTCAGTGATTTTAAAATGTTTCCATATTAGAAAAGTGAATTTTTACACGGTTAAGAGGCAAAGGCACAAGGGAAACAGGCAGGAGAGCTGTTCCTTTCGTTCTGCTGTAGGCGTGAAGGAGCGTGTGTGTGTGTGTGTGTGTGTGTGTGTGTGTGTGTGTGTGTGTGTACGGGGGTCTCCAAACCGCAGTCACGCAAGCCACGAGCCACTCACAGAACCACTGAGGCTGCTGTCAACCAGCTAAAGCATAAACTCCGCTTGTCATAATTAGTAACCAAAGAATAAGTTTTGAAGTTGGGGGAAAAAAGGACTATTTTAAGAATATATCAAACTGGTTGTCATTTTTAGCAGGGTCATTATTTAGGCAAAGGCTTTTATATGTGGGTTTAAGAAAAGGTTGCTATGTAAGTCAGGAAAGTTCAGACCAATCTGACAAGTAACTGCACACCAGCTGGGGAGCAGAAGAGTGTTCTGTACTCACAGCTGGGCTGAGTGCTCCCACTAGTCCTGAACCACCCTGGGTGTCACCACACTCCAGAGGGCACTCTGTGACTTCCTGTGAAGTAAGTGAGAATGACCGTGACCGGTTTAGTTGATTAAGGTGGAGCATTTTGGTAGGTGTACCCATTGTAATAGGAGTTTAAAGAAAGTGTGTGTTTTGGGGGCATTCTGCAGTTTCTCCTGGACTTGTAAATTGGTTGTCACTGTCACAGAGTCCATCTGTGGTAGCCTTGCCTTCTCCCTAATCTGCCTTACTACAAGGTCAACAACAGCACACTCCAATATCGCAGCATGTTTATTGGCAGGGAGAAGGCACAGATATGAAGCCCGTCTTCCCGGAATACTGCTGACTGGCATTCTTAACCGCAGGCCTGGAAAGCAGGCTCTCTGTAGTGATCTGGGCAGTCCCACGTTACGCCCGCTCTCTTTGCAGGTCTTGCTAGTAATGTGGATGGTCCGTGCCTTGACTTTGAGAAGTCCTCTGAGCCCACACCCTCCTGGAATCCTACCCCTCTCCAGCTATGATGCTCGCAAAACACAGACATCTCCCATCTCTATCCTTCCACTGCCTACTAAACAATCTCCACCCATCTCTTTTTTGTTTAGATCCAGTTTCTTTTTTCTGACAATTCTTGGAATGTTAGGATGTGAACTTAAAAGTAAACCTGTAGGAAAAACTTGCAGAACTCTTACATTTATTCTGTTAAAAGTCCTTTCATTGAAGAATATGCTCTATCATTAAGGAAAATATCCACCTGGCTGGGTATAGAGTCTCAGGGGTCACCCCTCACAATAGCTCCTTTTTATTTCCAAGCCCTTGTACAGCACATTCAAAATATTACTAAGATCTACCTCTTACAGAAAGCTAACTGCAAGGTGGGCATGTGTATTCTGGATTCTAAGTCAGAGGTGCTAAATTAAAATCTGGCTTCATTCTGGTACCATCCAGCCATCAGCCCTTAAAAGTCTCTGACTCCAAAAGTATGAATAGTGGTGAAGATCTCTACAGTTATCTGTTGGGAAAGAAACTCCTCAAGTAATGGACTGTATAGCATGGTGCCATCACTTTTGAATGGTTTGATGAAGTGAAATAACTTTAAGAAGTGTTTGGTCACAGAGAAGCAAATGTTTGATGATAAAAACATACTCTTACATGTAGCATAACAAAATGCTTGATTGGCAATATTGTACTGATAAATAAAATTCCACTATGTTTTCATGTAAAAGATCAGAAAATTCCTCCAAACCAACAGTAGTTAACTATTGCACAATAACAAAAACTTTCATTATATTTCAAACAATCAGGCCCCAACATAGCATAATACAGAATTTCTGGTTGAAAAAGGAGATTTAAAAGTCTTGGTTCCTATTCTTAATAATGAATCAGTTGAAAAAGGACCAAAACCCAACACACCTTTCTCACATTTTCCTTTGCTCTTCATCTTTATCTACCATTGATTTAGACACGATCAGCCCTGTTGTGCCTGTCCCATATCTTCAGGCTTTATTACCATGTAAAATTATCCTATGCGCAAGTTTTTAGGTTCTTTACTGACTGTACTTACACTTTTGACGTATGAGGTATCAAGAAGGCATGGAGATTTCGGAGTTGTGCTATAATCACCATGAAACTTGAACTTTTTGCATCATATCTGTCAAAAGAGAAACTGGGATGAAGGAAGGAATGACCACAGGCCACTTGTCACTGTGCGGATTTCAGAACCTCCCCTTTCCCCAGGCACATTTCTTTACCTGAGTCCTATCTGAACCTGGGCTGTCTCCACAATGGCCGCATCTTCCTCGCTGTATGTAACATCTTCGATTTCACTAGGCCTAGGGACAGGAAGTAGGCGAACAGTTAATTAATGGGGATATCGATTGTTACGGTTACTGTTTGCCACTTAATGATTTTGAACGAAAACCTGAATTAACAGCACTCCCAAACCATCCCAGTGGAACTAATCCTAGCGAAAGCTTACGGTTTTAGAAGCTTTCTTTGCCTTTTCAAGAAGAGTCTGCCTCTGAGCGTTAGGGCAAAGACCTTCTGACATCTGGCTTTCCTGAGCCTTAGTAGGGCATCCCACACCCCTGGAGACATTCCAGGCTTCCATTTTCAGAAATACACATGAGAAGCTTCATATGCCAAACAGGCGCTGGAGAATCACTTCAACATTCCCACTAAAATCAAGTTTTTTTAATTATTAAGAGGGTCAGTTGCCTCTGAGTACACCAATTTGTTTATCATTTCCATGGCTGATGTTTTTGGTATTCTGAAGTTTTCAGGCACACGGCTTCTTTAACGGCTAACTTCCTTCCTATTCCAAAGAGTGGACCAACGGTAACAGTACATTCACAGCACATAACACACATGCACGGCTATGAGACGAGGAAGCTAAAAAGCACCGCTGCTGGGGCCTTACTGTTTCACGAAGGCTTCGTAGACCCCACTGTCTCCAGCCACAGACTCATCAGACACAGCGGCCGACACACAAGTGGTTTTCTCCCCAAGCAAGTGGATTACTCTTCTTTTTGGTAATGATTTTTCGACATCTAAGGAGGGGAGAGTGATAGCACTAATTAGGGTTTCTTACTAGGAAAAGTTAAGTATAAGATACACACACAGTTTGGTCATGAGAAATCCAAATAAAACTTCCTTCTGAGAGCCGAGGATGTTACTGTTCAAATCAACAGAGGTGGACAATTCAAGGCACTATGACTTGTGAGTTTCCTGGGACGCCAGTTATTTCAGCCATTATTTAGGAAAAAATATGGTTTTTCTTTGTCCTGAAATATTTTAAGGGAAGGGATGAATTACACAAATTCTCATTGGTCCCTAGCCTCTTTCAAGCATTCACTGCAGTTACCATAGACTTGGGGGTAAGAAACTACCAGTTTCCTTCAAGTATTAGAGATATTTCTATCATAATGTCTAGCTACTCAATGGAAAAAAGGTTTCCACCTCTTTTGCTTTCGACCCTTCTCTCCACACGCCATGATTTACATCTCCTTTGCTACCACTCTGATAGAAATTAAGAAAAAAAATGTCTTTTGACTTGTAGGAATTCCTCACCAGCTAATATCATTAAAAAACTTTTTGTGCTACTGAATCTTTAGCACCAACTACCACTTAAACTTTTATCTGTAACTCATATTCATACGCCAGCGTCCTGCAGTGAGCAAGGAGCGCTCATTTAGAGCTGCGTTCGGTACTGTAATAAGCCGCCTGCCTGCGGAGTCCTTTCATCCTCCAGTGGGCCAGCGAGTGCGCAGGGGTCCATGTGGGTATGCATTTCGGCCCCCTCCTGAGTCGTGACTTTACATCTTGTTAAGATGTTTAAGTTTTAAGGCTTCAGATTATAGGATTGATTGCCGCATTTTCCCTTTTATTTCTGGCAGTGGGAATGCTTTTTCCTTGATGATGAAGTGCCTTCTCTCCGCCTCGCCCCCTTTGTGAGGGGTGAAGGTGATGACATGATTTATTGATTACCCCCAGGAATAACCACAGCAGCCTGAAACTGACTTTGACAATGACAGGGACTGACTGTGGAGGACTTCGTAGTTATTCCAACTTGGTTTCTGTCATCCGGCAGGGCCTGGTGCTGCGGAGCAAAGTTTACATAAAAGGGGCTCAGCTCCACCTGCCTAAGCCTTCCAGAGCACTGGGGGAGACGAACAAGGCACATGAAGGGCAGACGTCCCCCAAATAGAACAAGTGTTGCTGACCTCAGAGAATTAGTCCTTACAGTTAAATATGTGCTCTCAGTTGTTTTCAGACATGCAACTGAATATTACCTGCAAGCAAACTGCCTGGATGTACTTTCCCTTAGCGTGACTTGTTAACAGCAGTTTTCTAATACGATATGCATTGAAAAAGTTAAAAACTGTTTCACAGAAGTTTCAGAGACACCTGTCTCCAGCCAGGAACTTCTCAGACAGACACAGTAGCAGGCCCAAGTGCCAGGAGCAAGGCAGCCACCAACCAAAGACGCCTGCAGGACAGGAATCTCAAGGTGTCGGATCGCTGGGTGGGTGACAGACCTTGAGGGGTGTCTTTGCTGATTCCTCCCCTTTCTCCAGCCATCGGCCTCCCTTACTGGACCCCCAAATTGAGTGAGTGTTGAGAAGTGGTCACTAGAGAACACTCCAAATACACGAAGAGCAAAAACAGCTTGAAATGCTCGAGAAATGTGAGATCTTTCAAGTCCAAAGTACACAAGATGGCACAAGGAAAAACGTTCTCTTCTTTCCCCCATTCCTTCTTCCTTCACAACTTTCAATGGTGGGTGGTGGGAACTGTGTTTAGCAGAGTTTGTATTACTTATCATCATCGTCGCATAGTAACAATAATTACGTAACACTATGAATACTATGCGTGCTGAGTGCCGGCCATGACGAGGTGCTTCACACATGTCGGGACACTAACGCTCCCAGTACGTACCAGGATCACCATGTCATCCCCGCTGTGCAGATGAGGAACAACGGGGCTGACACTGGGTAATGTGCTCGTCAAAACACAGACAGTCAAGGCGGTGACGAGACGTGAGCACAGGCTTGGCTGGCTCCAGGGGCGGCGCGCGCGCGCACACACACACACACACACACCTCCTTAGCAGAAGCGGAAGTGAGGCCCCCAACGTGGCTTTCGCTTTGTTGGAGCCATTATGTACACACCACTCCGTGCTTACTTTCCTGTGGTTATTTCAGAGACTGCTACTTGCAGCTTTGACAACTCCCCAGGAGGGGGCACACAAACCACACAAATGTCTCACACACCCCATCTCTGCCGCAGGCCCCGGGCAGGACACAGGACTTCAGTCTTCAGTATTTGAAACCACAGAAACAAGTTAGATTCCTCTGTCTTTAAACATCTGAATTGGCCGATCAATTAATACTTAGAATTCCTAGGACCACGTGTAAAAATAAAAATGCTTCTCAAAACACCAAGAAAACAGCTCCACAGAGGCCTGTCCTCTTCTGTGTGGAAGGACACACGTTAACATGTGTAGATTAGAACGGGACTTCCGTGGATGAGCATCGGAGCTTTTACTCCACATTTCGCCTCAAGCTGGCTCTGGAATAGATCATCCTCCTCAGGCCACAACAGTGATCACTGCCAACAAGGGTACCATCTTATGTTCTTTACAACCATATCTAATATGCTAAAAGTTTCTTTCTTGCAAAGGAAAACAAAAAATGAGATTCCCCTTGTTTCTGTCTCTGGGCACAGATGCAGGCATAAGGACTTCATATGTCCCCATCTCTTCCCTGGGCTGCAATTGTTAACCTGGCCAGAAGATGGCAGGGTGACCTCACATACTGTAACCTGCTTTCTCCAAATTAACTTTAGGCAGAAAGGGAGAGTCTGGCTTGAAACAAAAATTGTATTTATATAGAATTCCCTGAGCAATCTAAACATTGAACCTTGGTACTAATTAGCTAGTATGCTAATTGCCTTGGTTTCAATCTGTGTTAGGCCAACTTTTTTAAAAGAAAGCCCTCTACTTTGCCTTGCTATTTCAGAACCAGAATCTACTTGGAAGTATGAAGTGTGTTCTTGAAGTATGCTCCCAGTCAACTACCACACACAGAGGGTCTCTGGACAGCACAACAGCTACTAAATGATTAAATCTATTAAACAAGGAAGGTGATTTTTACTTGATAAAGAAAAATGTCTAGGTATATAAATAAATCTCCTTAAATGAAGCCAAAACAATTAATCAGAAGAAAGAGAAGGGGGATGATACCATTTGTCTATATGGAAAAAGGAACCCTCCAGTCATTCACCTTAAAACAACTAGGAGGGAGCAGGTGAAGGCAAAGGTGTGCATTTACCTGTAGTTCCTTCATAGAGTGGCTCCCGAGCACACTCACTGAGGTCTCTGTCCTCTAGGAGAGACTGGGATGCTCCTCCCGAATCAGAATCCAGCAAGATCTGATTTTCGCCAAGGCCAATGTCTGCAAAATGGCTACTCAGTTCGCAGTCTTCAAAGTCAGCAGTGAACTGATGGAGAGAGGCGTCATGAGAAGACATGGGAAATGTGCCTTCCAAAACCAATGGAGAGCCCGGAGGAGACAAGGAGGAAAGGGAGGACCTCGAGGACAGAGAGGTCACAGACTTGGGGGCCTCAGTCAGCAGGGGAGTGTGGCCTGTTGCGGCAGCTGCCACCCCACAGAGTCCACTCTGGCCAGCCTGGCCGGGGGACTTGACCACCTCGTTTTCATGGATGGTGGTGATGGGTCCAGAAGGAATGTAACCACCTTTCTCTTGCAGAAGGAAGTCCAGTTTATACTGATAATCCACGTCTATCTGATCACCCTGACTGCTGTAGTAGAGCTCACTGGAACTCAGGGAGTTGAGCGAGCCTCTGCTGGAGGTGTTCAGAGAGCCCCGGCTGGATGCCAGGGAACCCAGGCTGCTCCCAGACGACATGGACAGGGTGCTGGCAGAGAGGCTGAGAGAAAAAAGCACGCACTGTAAAATCTGTTACTGTGTGGAAAACCCAATCACAACCCCTACTGGCTGCTTCAGACCTCCAGAAGGAAGGAAGCTGCCAAAGAACAGAATCGATGACCAGGGCAGAGGAACTTGCTATTATAGTCAAGTGTCACGTAACCACAAGGATATGTTTTGAGAAATGCACTGTTAGGCAATTTCATTGTTGAGTGAACATCACAGAATATACTTACACAAACTTAGATGGTACAGCCTACTGCACACCTAGGCTACATGGTACAGCCTATTGTTCCTAGGCAGCATGTGACTGTACTGAATACTGCAGGCAACCATAACACAGTGGTGAGTATTTGTGTCTCTAAACATATCTAAACATAGAAAGGTGCAATAAAAATATGGTATTACAATGTTATGGGACCACCATCATATATGTGGTCTGTCCTTGACTGAAACATCATTAAGCAGCGCGTGGCTGTATACTGTATTTTTCCATGTTTATTCACTAACATTTTCGACCTTACTCTCTTTCAGCAGCAGTTCTATTCTTATTAAAAATTATCCTCGTTTTGCAAAAGTTAAAAAAATATATATATATCAAATACCTATTGGTAAATTTATTTGCATAGATATCCAGAAGGAAGTTTGCAATTTAAAAATATTGAAAGGGGGGAAACAAAAAGGATGAACAGCACAAAATATTAATGTTTTAAATGTTTTAAAAAATGTTAAAAATGTTAAAATGTTTTAAAAAAAGCTTTTTAATTTTAGAGAAAAAAGCTTACAGAAACAAAGAGGTTACACAAAAGACCCTGGGGTTCACTTACCTTTCTTCTTCTCTGTGTGTTAATTTTTGGAGTGAATATTTTTCTAACTAACATAAGGAAAGCTATGGCTATTTTAAGGCAGGTCTATCCTACCCTGTCTTATTTTTAAAAGATGGGGTAATAGGGAAAATGTGTTATTTTCCTAAGTAGGTATTGACAGCTAAAATATATCTTCTTCCTACAACATATTTCAAAAGTATTCCAAATATGACCATGGGGTGGGGGTCATGAAAAAAATGAATTTATTGTGACTTTAAATTTGGCCAAATATTAACTGTACTGCTCTTTGATGTGTTACTTTTAAATAATTGAAAATAAAACGAAAAGTAATCAAAGATGAACTAGAACACGCCTGAACGCAGAGGAAAATTTCCCCCTTAAGAACCTAACAGGCTTACCTTTTAAGTTGTGAATGCAAGTAAGTAGTTAATTTAGTAGTTTCTTCAAGTTTCTGTAGCAACTCTTTTCTTCTCTCTTCCAATCTCAATCTAGAAAAAAAAAATATAGAAATTATTTATTTTCAAATGATTAGGATAAAATACGAAAACTAAAAGATCCTTATTATACAAACATTACATATCGCAGAGTTGGGGGTGGGGGGACCCGAATGAACTCGACGGCGAGAACACAGGAAGCCCAGCAGGAAGGACGGAGGCAGAGCTGCGCGCAGCCAAGCTACACAACCACAGGTGCACCAACTTGCCAGTGTCACGGAGAATTTAAAAATATCGGTTGTCTAAAATTTTCTTAAATGGTAAATAATATGGTCCTATGAGTGAGGGAAGAATAGCGAGGAGGAAAACAATGACAACAGAAAACTAAACAAAGACTACAGAATCCTTACACGGGTCTGTGACTTGGTTTCACGTTACTGAAATATTCGACGGTAATTATAAAGCATTATAAAAGGTCATCCTAAATTCTGAATTTAGTAAGGATCATTCCAAGATAATATTTAGTGACAAAAATTCCAATGCTCACTTGTTGAGAATTTTAGTGATTAAGAAATAAATTAGTCCATATTGCTAGTGGGGGCTAATTTGGCTTAACTGTCCAGGGAAGAACAAGACCTAAACGTGATTCCTTTCCTAGCTACAGCACAGCTCACCACGTGCACCAGATTACCACAAGGTTTCATCCACATTCAACTGCACGCGTTTTTTGAAAATCAGAGTACCGTATTATGGAATTTTATACTTGAATAATAAGTCATTTTAGAATATATCAAGCACCCAGGGTTTATGTAACTAAGAGCCTGCACAAGTATAGTCTATGTCACCTGAAGGTCTTTAGGCATATCAAAATAAGCCAGTTCACAGTAGTCGGGCGAGCAGCAGGATGGGGAAAAAAGTGCACCTCAGCTTCTAGTCTCAGGTTTGCTGCTTTCTGCCTGTGTATCCTTAGGCAAGTCACTGAGAATCAAGGGTCTCACCTTTCTCATCTGTAAAATGGTGATTATAGACCTCCTGTGTCTACCTGATAAGGCTGTCAAAGGGATCAAATGAAGTGATGTATGGGAAAGAGCCCCACAGACGGGCAGAACAAATCTGAATTGTTCGAAGCCTCCGCCTGCCCTGCAAGGTGGTGATACAAAAATTAGCTACTTTTCTTTGGAGAAAAATAAAACTTTCCTAATTTCCAATCTCTCTGAAACGTTATGTATGTTTTAGGCAGCGAGGAAACATGCCCATATCTTATTTGCAGGTAACTATCCCTTTGATGTGCCAACACCACCATTCCATTATATGTTAAAATAAAAAAGTAATTCCTGTCATTTCTTTATACTTCAAAGCATGATAAATTCTTAATCCACAGCTTTCAAAGGTGTATTTTAAAAAGGAACACAGTCAATTTTTTAATCTCTCAAATATAAACAAAAGCTCATCAAGGAGAAAGAGTAATACAGAGTAGATTAACTGAATTGGAAGGTACACGAAGGTCTGAAGAAAGCCCAAAACTCTACTAAAATCCATGTCTTCCAAAACAAGACAAACACTTTTGAAGTAAGTTTTAAAACTAAATATTGCTTCTGTTAAAATGAAGCCTCTCTCTAGTGTTTTAGGGAGGCACCAGGATGACATTAGAATCTGGTCCCGAACCCCACTGAACTTCCAGGGCTCCCCCTCCGGTCCTGCGGGAGCCCGTCCTCTGCCTCCTCCACGCTGGGCTCGGGCTGCTACTCCCGCCCTTTCACGGTTACTTTGAACTGCTGAAGCTTAGCTTTTATGTTCTTGTTCGCACGCTCCCCAGTTAGCGCCCAGGGTCCCGGAAGGCAGACACCAGCCTGAAGAGCGGCGCGCCCTCCCCGTGCCTCCCTTCGTGCCGGTGTCTGGAGGAAACCTTCCCAGGAGAAACATGATGAAGGCACCGGGGAGAGTCCCAGGCATCCTTCCAGCGGGACTGCAGTCTGTCTCTGATGTGATCATCAAAGCCTCCCCTAGCGGGAGCCTGAAGTCCTCCTCAGATTCCAGGTGTCTTTCATGGGAAACCACCTCCCCAACTTGCTCTGCACCAGGGCTGAGAAGAGACTGCTGACACCAGCCCTTTCAAGAGGACCTACGTCCGCCTCTCCGATCTCGTCTCCGATCCCTGCCTTCTGGTCTTCTGGACGAGAAAGGGTCTTTTCAACCTGGCCCTTAAAAGATTCCTCCCTGATCCAGCTGTTCCACGCGCCCTTTCAGGGGCCCTTTGCGAGTGCAGCCTCACACTCCCCCACCTCTGCCCCTGGTGCCCTGAGGGAGATAAGTCTATGGTTTCTCCTGAACTCGGAACTTTGCACCTAGGGAAAATTTCAGATCATCTATAGAAGCAAGAAGTCCCTTTCCCATTAAAAACGAAATAACACTCACACCCCCACTTGCTTTAAAAAAATTTTCAAAAGCAGTGGCAAAAACATTCAAATAATTAAGAAACAATTAAGACACCTTGGCAGTTACAAGGCAAAGCCACTAAAATTAGAGAGAAAATAAGGAGCAATGCTAAGATCTTATGAGCTATAGAGAAGCACAAAATTTAAGAAATTTCAGTAATGCACAGAAGGAATATGAAAGATGTATGAAAAGACCCCCACTGCGTGGCTTTTTTCATTCGCGAGCAATTGCTCTCCTGGCCTGATGGGCACCTCTCCCTCCCCCAGCGCTCTCCCACCTCCACCTCCGGGTGGCGAGCACAGTCACCACTACCAGGCCAAGTCGGCGACACTGCAAGTGGGGCAGGAACAGAGCTAGGATCACACACAGTGGCTGAAAATTCAGGTGCATTTAGCTCCTTCAGAGACCAAAATTCAGACTCAGAATCCTGCCTGAGGTCACCCATGAAAAAATGAGGAACCCACAACATAAATGAAAAACAGGGAAAATGGTGGGGAATGCAGCCAGTAGCTTTCTTTGATAAGTACTGACAAGAAATTGAGGGGTTGGGTGTTGGTGGAGCACAATCTGTTCTATGATGAAACTGAGTTTCACACAGTGACTCCTATTTCCCAGAGGCAGCTCCTGCCACCCCTGCTTTGGCGCTGCAGAGACGCTGCTCGCAAGGGCATTCTCCTGCCTTCCAAGGCCCCAGCTTCAGGGCAACAGCAGCAACAAGTAGAGCAGAAACATACATGCGAAGCAGGAAGAAACGATAAAGGGTGAAGTGTAAGAAAAAATGACAGAGTATGGAGAAATATAAAGTAAAACCATCAACAACGAAACCCAAAGCCTGACTATGTGTGCCTACTCGGGAAAGGAAGGCCTCAGTGCAGTGCCTGCAAGGGCAGCTCTGCTCTTCTGGACATGTGGAGCGCCGGCTCGTTCTGAGCATCCCAGGAGTAAGAAAACTGTAAGGTGCTCAAGCAAGAAAGTAGGGGTCCCTCAATCTTTCACTACAACATAAGTATGGGGATTTGCCTTTGGCCACAGGCACTGGAAAGGCAATTAGTAATCATTTATTTGGAATACTAAATGACTTGACTCTTCCAAATAACTCAGAAAGTCAACATATTACAAATATAAGATACATACATTTCCCTTCCTGCTAACATCCAATCACGGGCCACGTAGGTTGCATAAGCTAGAGGGGACATCCACACTGCTTGTTCCCCATTCGAACAAATGCTGTGGCTGGATCTCACTGAATATATAATTGTTTTATATAAGTATTAAATATTTTACAGCTCCTCTTCCTGATGAGTTCAAGCCTATTGTTTCTGCTGGAATTTTGACAGTTACTACGTGCATGCAAATAAAAACATAAAAGTCAAAGCTTAGGTCCTTAGGAACAAACGTGTGTGTGTGTGTGTGTGTGTGTGTGTGTGTGTGTGTGTGTGTGTTTAGAGACAGGGTCTTGCTCTGTCACCCAGGCTGGAGTGCAAAGGTGTGATCACAGCTCATGGCAACCTCAAACTGCTGGGCTCAAGCAATCCTCTTGCCTCAGCCTCCTGAGTAGCTGGGACTACAGGCACACACATCAACACCCGGCTACTTTAAAAAAAATTTTTTTCAGAGATGAGGTCTCACTATGTTGCCTTGGCTCTTCTTGAACTCCTAGCCTCAAGCAGTCCTCCTGCCTCAGCTTCCCAAAGTGTCGAGATTACAGGCATGGGCCACCACCCCTGGCCTGGCAACAAACTACTATATTTTTAATGTTACTGCATTAGCCAATTTGTGGAAGCTCTACCCCTAATAAAAAAGACAAGCAAGACATCACACTTGTAAAAGCCGATTAAAACAAACCAATCACATTCTCTCTCACAGAGCAAATCTAAAGGCTGTTTATAGCCCCTTCCCAGATTCACCTGCTACAGAGCAGAACAGCCGAGGACTGGGCGGATTAGACATGTGTAATTATGTAACATTTATTAAGTGCTACATAGTACACAAAATATCGCTGGTGTTTTATACATGGGCCACAGAAAAGCCCCCCATTTCATTGTATTTACTGATGACTGTTAGACTTTTGTGCTGGAAACGTAAGGGATACAAATATAGACCTAACACCAGGGTAATTCAGGAAAACAATTTAATTCTGCCCTGCCTTCTCACCCTCACTGTTTGTTCCTTTTGGTCTCTGTCAGGCAGGGCCTTACCCGGCCAGCCTCGCTCACACCTGCCTTAGGCAGAGCTGACCCTTTAGTCAGCGCCTCTGGATGGAGAAGTCAGAGCAAGAGGGAAGCAAAGAAGGAGAAATGCGGGCTCAGACAAGAATTATTTAAGACGTTAAAAGAATGCAGTCCATACGGGCTCTTCCTTTTGATCGTTTTCCATGCTCCCTGAAGCTACAACACTGTATTACCCTGATCAACACTTTAATAAACTCACAAAAGTCAGCTCTCCCAAAACAGTTAAACTCAGGGTGGGTGACCCCACATGCTAACACCTAACTGGGACCGTCAGACATCTTTTTCCCTCCCTCCCCTCAGTTATTAAATGTTTTGTTATTATGTAGACATACAACCTTAAATATTTATCGAGGACAAGGAATTAGAAGGCAAAAAGCCAAGAATTTAAAAAAAAAAAAAAGCAACCGGATTATAGGTGGGTGTTTCAAACTTACTTCCAGGTCACTTGAAATCACACCAGTGTGGATCGGGGACAGGCACTGCTCCTTACTTGCTGGCACAGGCAGCGGCTCTAAAGGGCTACGTGATCTATGCTGATGCAGGTGTCCGCCCCTGTCAGCCAGCAAGGACTGTACACAGGGCTCCTACACAGACACGTGTATGTCAAACTGACACAGAGGTTCCTTCATTTAATAGTCCAGCTGATCTATTCACTGAACTGGATTTTTTAGATTAAATAATCAATTCACATCTTCCCACAGAAAGATGAGAAATTGCCTACAGTCTTTTCCTTCACAGTTTCACCTGCTTCAGAGGAGAGTTTCAACTGACAAACAAAATCCAAGTGAACATTTTGTGACCTGTTAGGATATCAAAGGGAGCAACCTGTCTTTTCCTTGTGGAATGAAAGGCAATAAACTTTTGCATTCTTGTGCGTGATAAAGCCCAGAATAGGAAGCTTCGGTCGCTGTAACAGGCTAGCTAATCTTTCTCATCGGAGTGCGGTAGTTTCCAGCCATTGTGACCAGACTCAGTCAATGATGCACTGCATTCCTGGTTTCATGTCAGCATTCCTCAGTTATTTGACATCTGTCGCGGGCACTGTCAGTTCCTACCAAACACTGAAGGACTGGTGCTGTGCTGCTCTACAGAAAGTCCTCTTGTGCTGTTTCTCAGTCTACTAAGAACAGTGTGATTAAGATTTCCAAACCCAGGGACAATGGCATCTGGCTAAAACCACCCCCATGGGGCTGTCCTGTCCCCAGGAGAACACACCTCTCGGCCAGAGCTCTGCTGGGAGCCCCCCTCACCGCCAGCAGCTCTTCCTCCAGCCGCTGCCTTTCCGCTTCCAGGCGCTCCAGTTCGTCTTGAGTGCGTTTCTGCGGAGTGACGAACTGAAGCTCTTTCAAAAGTTCTTCTTTTTCGTTAATCAGCATCAGTTTCTCCTTCTCAATATCCAGCGCTCCAGGCCAGGCTTCACTGTCTAATTTTGACAGCTCGATTTTTAAGTTGGCCATACTAAAATAAAGAGAGAAAAGAGACACGCACGTATTTAAAACTGCCCCGAAAGGTAAACACGAACCAGGCTAAGTCTGGGCTTGAAACATTGTCTGGACCTTACTAGAGAGGGGTGTGGTCCTGGTGAGAGGCCAGGGGACCGGGGCAGCAGCCCTGCACTCCAGCCCCTGGCCTGACACCATGCTCAGGTGTCATCTGCTCCATTTCCCCAGCTTTAAAACAAGCAAGCACAGCAGCTACCTGACGAACGGGCAAAGGCCAAGTGCACAGAGGTTTCAAAGGCAGAGGCTCTGGGGGCCATGAAGGGCCAGCCCTGAGTAGCCAGCTCCGAGTGACTGCCTGTGTGGGTGCCTGGGAGGTTTCCCTTTAAAAAAACTGAGGTGACTGATGCCCGAAAAGCCACTGCTGTGGATTTTGTTTCTCTGGGTAAAGACATTGTCCCCTAGTAAAATGGTAACCCCAGGGCAAGCTGTGAAGAGACTACTAGGCTATTAGCAAGTCAGGGAAGGGGAAGGGAGCAGAGAGCAGGGCATGGTCAGCTGGTATCAAAGCACAGATCCATCAGGGCTCCCAGTGGCCAAGGAGAAGGGGCAGGGCTTGGCCTCTGGCTCCTGTTCTCCTTCAGCTGTGAGCTCGAGCCAGACCCGTGCGTGCAGTGACGCCCGAGCACATGCTGCGTGGGCACTTTGCACACCCACGCATCTGACCATTGTTCCTCTGCCCGCAGCCGCTTGGCTGTGTGGGAGTGAGCAGCACACAGTGGGCCTTCGCCAGCGCAGGCAGCTGGACAGACAGCAGGCGCTGAAGTAAGGGGGCTGGCACAGGAGAGGGGGGGAAGCACCAAAGGCAGCCTTCTTCGGGTTCATAATTTTGCCTGACCCCAGATTTCACTCTGCCTAGAGCTCCGTAATAAATGGTCAAGTTGACATCACTCTTGAGCCAATGTGGTTGTCTGACCACAGGAATCAAGAAACTTGCTCTGTGGCACCGTGAAGACAATCAGCATTGCTCACACGGTGAACAGCACGTGGCTCTTTTGATCGTAAACACAAGATCAGGGTGAACTATGAACACGACTGATACTGGCACAAGGAATCTATGTTCCTATAAAAAAAAACTGGATGATTACTTTGGATATTATTATAGTGCACACCAGAATATGAAAAACAGATAGAAAAGGGAGAAATTTTTTCTACTTTTTGATGGACGAAATTGTAGAAGTGAAGAAAAAAGGTGAACAAAGAACATATTCAGGAACAAAGATGGAAGCAGATCCACACACTTGTGCCGTAAGTTTCTTTAGTTAAAATTGCCGTCTTATGTTGGCACTGTGTACGTAGTGCAATTCTGATTTTCACCCGCCGTCTGCATTTATGATAGATGTAACATCAGCTATTCTTCAGCTTTAACTACAAAACCATAAACAACTGTCTCAATGTACCAGAAAATTAATCATCAAAATGCTAAATAAGCATGATATTATTAGCTTCATTAAGCACATAAAACAAAGGCTGGAGGAGAAAACAGACTTTGGAGAAACACAACCCACCTCTTTCCTTGTTCAGATTTGGGGAGGAAGAAGCATTTTCAACATATGCATAAACCCTTGAGATTTACCTTCTCATCAGCATCACTACTAACTTTAAAACAAAACCCCAAATGAGAGAGCAATGCAACCAAATGGGAAAGAACCAGTGTCTTAAGTTCTGATGTGAATAAATTAACCAACTGAACTGGGAGCAACAACATAATGCAGGAAAGAAAAGCACCTATTTATTATTTGTGTGCATTAGGCAGCTCTTAAATTTTTATTTTAGAAGGCGTGTGCCAAATGTGGGGAATAGAACATGAGAAGACTTCAGGAGCACCTAGGAAGAAAAATGCTGTGTGAGCTCCACATTGAATAAACCGGTAGAAGGCAAAGTAAAGCACAAGCTGAGGCTGATCCAAGAGAAGTAGAGTCAAGCCCATAAAACAGCAGGGGCATAAGGCTCGGTTCTCCAAGATGAGTTGTGAGCTACGGCCATTCTCCTCCAGAAAACCATACGTAAACCCTGGGCTTTGTCCACAGCAGAACCCAGAAGCTGCGGCTGCCGAAGGACTGGCACGCTCACAGCAAGGAGCACAGTAGCATCTACCCAAAGCCTGCACGGCACCAGCCACGAAACCAGGAATTGATTCTCCATACTTACTGAAGGGAAGGCATGAGTCTGGGCACTGAGAAGGGGATAATAAAATACAAATAAAATTTTTTCTAACCGCAAGAAATTTAAAATCTACTGGGGAAGGCCAGGCGCAGTGGCTCACGCTTGTAATCCCAGCACTTTGAGAGGCTGAGGTTGGAAAGGATTGCTTGAAACCAGGAGTGTGAGACCAACCTGGGCAACGTAGCGAGACCTCATCTCTGCAGAAATAAAAAATTAGCTGGGTGCTGTGTGTGCACCTATAGTCCCAGCCACTCAGAAAGCTGAGGCAAGAGGATTGTCGCTTGAGCCCGGGAGTTGAAAGCAGCAGTGAGCTGTGATTGGACCACTGCGCTTCAGCCTGGGCAACAGAGCAGGACTCGGTCCCTTTAAAAAAAAGATCTACCAGGGAAAATTTAAAGGCATTGAAATTAGCTGAGTAAACTGTTGTTTGCAATGACTCAGTTACCTGGTGCAAGCTCACATGGTTAATAATTTGTGGAAGGGAGCTTGGGTTTCAGTAAACTGAGGAACCAAGTAATATTAAGGACCCTGGCTACATAGAGGCAAACACTTGTATTTATTTTACTTTGTTAAAGCCAGATAACCTCTAAGAACTATGGCCAATTACTCTTAAATTATCATCATCTTCAATAATAATAGATATACTTCAGCATCTGATGGTTTTCCTTGTGGTAGGAAACCACGGCACTCTGGTGGGTTCTTAGCTGAGCTTTTCGTGCTCGTGGGGAGGAACATGATAAATCCTTCTGTTTCCTGAAGGATGACGATGCAGTTTTCCCCAATGTCTATTAAATAATAAAACAATAACATTTTTAAGTCCTTAAAAGGAAAATAATGAAATCAAATGTATCAGTCTAACCCTCTCCCTCAAAGTAAGTAAGGTGTTCTATGTTATAAAAGCTGTCTGAGTCTATCTATTAGATAAGGACAGTGAAGTCTCTTACACCTCACCCCAGCAGACTCACAAAGAAAAGGATAGCACAGAAGTTAATAAAAGTTTCTAAGGTAAAGGAGAGAAATAATCTCTCTTCTTCTCCCTGAAGTAAGTCAACTGGAAGCGACCCCTAGCACCTTCATGGACATCTGCAGCAGGACTTCCCTTCAAAGCAAAGGAACTGCACTTATTTACCTTAGAACTCCTCAACGGCTATTAAGTCCTGTACTTGAGCCATTGTTGTATCATGTTTCCATCTGAGAAACCAATCTTCTAACTTTTAATGGGGAATAAGTATTGTACAAGCTCGAAGCTTCTTTTTTTCCAGAAGGGGACAATTTCATTCCCTTACTTCTCATTGATTCTCCCTGTTCTTCAGCTTTGAGGGGAGACAGGAAAAAGAAGAGGGAGAGAACAGAGAGGGGAAGCAAGCCTTACATGCTAAAAAACCAAGGGTAACCTTGGTAGGAACGCGTGGGGAGTGCCCAGCAGGTGTCGCCATCGGAGTAGAGATGAATTCTGGAAAAGAAAATAATGTTTGAGCCGTAACAAAACAGCTCCCTGTCATTACCTTCTTTTGGCTTCTTCATACTGTAGGCTTAGCCTGACCTTTTCAGCTAAATTTGATCTACTTCTCACTCCGATCTATTGAAAAACAAAAGGGGGGAAAAAAGTCAATTAACTCTGCTAATGAATGAAGTAAACTGCTTTTGTTTCTAGGAAGTACAAGTAATTGAAAAACTAGAGAAGATGGTACTGAAATTGGGAAACACCAATTTAAAAAGGCACTTACTTTATAGTCTCAGTAGGGGCAAAACATTTCTTTCAATTTAAGTCTGCCTGTTTTTCAAAGACTTTAACATCACTTTCTCCACACATTAAATTCAAGACAAAAAATATCAGGTAAATGTGTCTGGTATCTAAGAGTTTATGAAGAGTGTACAGGTTAATAAGATTTATGAATTGGAACTAATTTCGTTGCCTTTATGAGCCAAAATTTCCATCATTTAACTTTCAAGTACACAAAATATAAACTAAATAACTTCAAAAATTAATTTTCAAACAGGTAAATCCTACTATTGATCTCTATCCATTTTACTTTCATAGCACATACTTCAAAGAAGAGTAAGAGAATATGAAAATAATTGGAAACGTATTGAAAAGTAAATACCTGCTAATGGCATCCCAAAAGGGAGAAGGTAAAATAATAATAGCCAAGTCACATTATTTTCAAATGTTAGATATCACAAATTAAACATTTTAATATAATCAACTTTGGATTTACAAAAACAAGTTTTCTTGCTAGTTTTAAAAGGCATATATTTGTTTCTCATTAGCCTGAATGTGTATTTGAAAGGAGCTAAATTTCTAAGACTCTAAACATAACAGGAAAAAGTTAAATTCTCATGTGTCTCTAGCCTCTCAGTAGTGTCTCTGAAGAAAGACAGCATGAGAAAGTTTGAACAAAGCTATTCATATGGACAAATCCTGATATGCCTGGCACCTAGACAGAAAAGATAAGGCTATGATTTTTAAAACTAATCTTACGAGAATGAAACACAATGCGCACAGCCGGGATCCAAATCACATATCACTCCTGTTCCAGTTCACCACCATATTGTAATTAAGGCCCAGCAAGGATAGCACTGGGCCAGTTCTTCAACACAGATAACTTACATCTCCGGAAATGCTTGTTTGTGACCCAGCATCAAGGGTCTGTCTGGAGAGAGATAAATGAGAGTTCACAGGACTAGATCTCAAATCTGGCTCAGATCTGCCAATGTTCTGATCCAAATGAAACCGCTCCTGCAGCTTAGCAAGACTCTGTTCAGGAAACACAAAATATTTCATAAAGCTCAACATGTAAAAGAGCAACCCTTCCCTACCAGGTAAAATTAAAAGGAAGGAGCTAATCTCAATGGACAAAACAATTACTTTATTTTAGTAGTAAAGTAAAATAAATAAACGATTTATTTATATAATTGAAAAAATAAGAGTAGAAGATAATTTTGCACATACACGTGTCTTTGGAAGCATGTGAGATACTTCCAAAGGTAAGAGATTGTCTTATCTTTCCCAAGAGAGCATTTTCCTGTGAATAATTGCATCTTTAGAAGTAATACACGCACTTCTTACTTTTTAAAAATTTCATTAAGGGGAAGTCTCTATTTCAATAGGAACCTCACTTTATGCAACAGAAATTATGGAAACACGGAGTATCTACAATGCAATCTCTCATTTTAGATATAAATGAGATTTAACACAACTTCCTACTTTGAAGACTTCTACAATTATGCTATGGATCCAAGAGATTATTTAGCTCACATCGATGTTAGAGATAAGGAAACTGAGGCCCAGAAGTTGCCAATGAGTGGCACGAGCTTCACTGGAGCCCATCTGTGGGTCTCTTTCATGATTCTGCCTGTGGTGATGTTTGGTCTGGCAAAGAGGGTGATCAGAAGCTCAAGTGCCTGCTGCACGCATGCAGGCTTAATACACTGGGTGTGCTTTAGAGGGATGATGAGAGCAGGTGAAAGTTTTAAAAAGGAAAGTCTAATCTGAATTGCTTAAAAAAAAAAAAGGAAAACCTACAGAAATACTAATAAAAATGGTAAGAAACCATTATTATCAACTTTAAGAACAGCCACTATTTAATCCTGATATTTAAAATTTTTATTATAAGGCATTAGAAATATCAGAGATCTGGTATGTGGTTTTTTACCTAACCTTTTCTATTTTTCTTTTAAAGGGATATTTATACAAAATGTGTATATGAGAGGGATAAAAATTAAATGGTCACATTAAATAATATATTACTAAAAAGAACACAGAAACTTTTAGGGACCTCGGCAAGTCTTTTCTATTTTTGCATCTATAAAATGAATCTATAAGTACACACGACTGTGTTACTGGGTTCTGATGTAAAATATGTTTCTTATTGTGTCAAAGTGGTTTAAAAGTCACAATAGCTATCTAATGTCCTTTCTAGCTCTATTGTCAATCTTTGTATTTGCTAATTAATTAGTCTATGTACTTTACTAATTGAAATCTAAGCTTTTAATTTAATCTGGCCTGCGTATGAACCCAAAATTTACAGGAAGAATCAAAGATGTTCTAAAATTGTTGAATTATAAGGTTCCGGTATAAATTTGTTCAAGTTCTATAAACTTTTTTTTTTTTAAAGGACCCATTATGTGCATTTCAGGAATTACTGATTTAATTAGCAGGATAACTGGGGAACAAAAACAAAATATACATAAGTAAAGTCTTATATGTATTACATATATGTTAAAACCACATATTCTGGAGCAAGACTGTCTGGGTTTGAATCCCAGTCTTGCTACTTACCAGCTGTAAAACTTTGACTTAGTTTTTCTGTGTTGTAATTTCCTCAACTATAAACTGAGGATAATAATAGTGCCTACCACTAGGGGTTGTTTTGAGGATTAAGTGAACTATTTACATGCAAGGCAGAAGAATGTCTGGTACAAAGTCAGTACTTCTAAGTATTGTCTGTTATTACTGTTGTCTTTTCTATTAGTTCTCTTGCAAGTTATTTTAAAATTCCCAAAATGCAAAATTATATGAATCTAAGAATATTTACCTATATTCAACTAACATTTTGAAAACCAATATGAAGGAATTAAATACAGTATTTAAATGTAGATGTTCTATTAAGAACGTAAAAATCACCATTTGCTCTAACACTTTCCCAAAGATGCAGACTAAATTCTTACTTAGCTAGGTAAAGAACTCCAAATATCTGAAACCAGAATCTTTAGTGCTTGTGATAATTATTAGATGGAGGGAAGGGAAGATAAGGAAGAGAGACACCCTTAAAAACAACTTGACTGTATCTGGTAAGTATAGATATTCAGAATACTGATCACTAAATGGCTGTTTTGTTCTTTCTACACACAAGGCTGTATCACTGGGAGTTATAAGACCCACAGGTTGCAGCTTTCCTACGGTAACTGAATAGGTATCCCCTAGCTGGGTGAACATTGTCCACACTACCCTTAGCTAGCACCTCAGAATCACCTGGGTCAGAAAGAAGCTTTCCCAGGCTCCTCATATAGCCTCACCCCCAAAAGGTATATGCCCTACCTACTGATGATGGGTGAGGTGGCCTTTATGCATGCCGGGCTGAGAATCACTGGTTTAGAGAACCCTATTTATCTGGGTCCCACATGAAGTTTTTAGCTAATTTCAGGCTGCACCAAGATGCTAATCTCCTCATATGGGCTTCAGGATCCACCATCCACCATCTCAAAAGACATCCAAAGGCTGCCTTCAATTAAGCATATCAGAAGCTTGGAACCAATCTATTCTCCTCCAAGGCAGCCAGGTTGCCTTGGTGCCTATAACAATCTCCCATGGGGCTCGATTCCATACTAATGGGGCAGAGGTGGTACAGGGTCATCGAGACTCTGAGGGAGAAATTCTGCCTCAAGGAGAGTTTCTGGAGCCTCAGAAGGTAAAAGTTTGACTTAATAAAATGTTCTATTACATACCTGCATCAGATCTTGTTTCTCTTTTTCTCCTGAGCTAATAGCCTTTCTGATGGATTTCAGTTCAGTTAGAATGGCTTTGGCTTCACTAAGTTCATATCCACTCTGGCCTCCAGACATTTTTTTATCGATTCTGTCAAAAGAGAGAAAAAAAGAAAAGAAAAGAAAAAAATCAAAGAATGACAGAGTACAAGTTAAACAGACAGTAGGAATTGGTTTTTGGATGGCCTTAGTTGGCTGATTATGTTACTACTTGACTCCCACTCCAGCAATTACCTTTTCAGGCTGATTGTTTCTCCTCCTTTCTCTTTTAATCACATCTAGCTAAGACTTCTCCCACCCCCCACTTCATACACAGTCCATTTCCGATCACTTCTAGGCTCAAATAAAAACATGTCTTTCTGTCTTCAGTCTGTTTGGGTGATCCCACTGCGGGCTGAGCCCAGACCTCATCGAGTGCTGATCCAGATCTCCACCCTGAGAAAGGTGAAGGACATGGGCAAGTGCTTCAGCAGAACAGAAATGCCAATAAACTGCCAGCTAATTTTACGTGTTCTGCTGTAATGTCTGTGTAAAACCTAGCACAGGGCCTATAGCCAATAGGCCTTTAACAAATGGTTAATAAATGAATCAGTATTTATACTAGTGAGCATCCTCAGTATTTGGATTGTGTGGTTACTTATTTCTTTTTAAATATATAGAAAGTATATTTTCTATTTTTATGAAAGTTGTGAGTGGAGATAAAACTGCTTGCTTTGCTGAATGAACACAAATTCAGGAACAAGGCAGAGGGCAGATGTGTTCATTTTTTCAATTCACATTGAATAAAGAACTCTTCAATGAGCTAATTTATTATCCCTGCAGACTTGCTTACCAAATGTCCTTACAGTTCACATCATCACCCTGGGATAGAGGATTTCCTGTAACCTCATTCTTTGTGTTTAAAGGGCCCAAACCAAATCGCCAATTCTTTTTAAAAAATAGTTTAACATTGTTTTCATGACCACACCCCTGGTTCTCCCTGCCTCCCTATGCTATCCAGGATTTGTCAGCAACTCTATACACGTTCTTAGACATATTTTTAGTCCCTCCAGAGAAATAACACCTACAAAAAGAGAGAAAACATTTTGAGCTCATTTGGTTTAAACTATTTAATAATTTTTATTTTCAATGTGAAAGGTAAAATCTGAAAAAAATAAAACAATGCCATCTTCGTCACTCTTGCAAAGTTTACTCCAACAAGTAAGTGCAGTTTGTAGATAACACATTTCCCCAAGTACTATTTTAGTAAATATTTTATGCTGCTGAGCAAGCAATTAAAGCCTTAAAGAATCAAGAAAATAAAGTAAACTTTATCATAAGGTCATCTGATAATAAAATACAACCAATCAAGTCATGGAATTATACAATTGCGTGCACACACACACACACACACACACACACACACACACACACACACACAGAGTCTAGGATGGGTGGGGACCCTAGAGACTCCCTAGTCAAACCTCTTCCAAACAAAGAAATTGAGACCAGAAAGTATATGCAAATTTAGGCCCTAAATTGTATAGATACTTAGCTAGTAGGGCAACTATCCTAAAATGACAGATTCAGGCTTGGGGCTCTTATGACTATTACATTTAGAATATCGGATGGGAACAGTGAAGTACTTTGAATATTGGTTAATTCCATGTATTTGGGAAGGGATCTATCAGTGAAATTTCTGGTTCCCCTAAATATTATATTCACCAACTTAGCTGAGGTAAAGGCTTATTAAATACAACAAGTGCTATTTCCAAATACAGCATTTTGGCATTTTCAAGTGCAGCACTTTTTAACTAACAAAACTGATATTTCATGAAATAGCTAGTAATACAGGTATCTGAAACTGTGTCATAGTGAATTCATAAAACTCGAGTAATATAAACTATTATTTGAAAATGAAAGCAGGTAAGCTGTTTTCAGAAATAAACTTTTAACATTCAAAAATAAAAGCAGAACTAGTTCAGGACTGCTAATTTAAATTTCAGAGAGCTTTAAAAACAGATGAAAATGTCTTGGTTATCCCCTGCTCAACAGAATGCTGAATGAAGAGCGAGCTGCCTCGACTTAGCATTCACCATGGGACCCCTTTTGGTCTTTCTTTTTTCTGCCTCTTTTGAACCTCTCTACTTTATATGTTGCTTTTTTCCTTTACTTTTAATGCTTTTCCTTTTTCTCCTCCAATTTTCATTTCCCACCTCTTCTCTCTTTTGACCCTAATTTATCTTAAAATATAATAAGAGCATCATTTGCTGACTTTTAAAATCAAGTACTGTGTTTTTCCTTCCTAGTGAGAAGTACCAATTTTTTTCTTAAAATTTTTTTTTAAAGTTCTTGACTTACATGTACCCTCTAATTAATTTTTGCTCTATATCTTAGTCTCCTTGGAAAGAAAAGATTTTCATTTGCACGCCTTCTCTGGAATGTGTGTACCCCAGAGCCAAACTTTCAGAGTCTGCATATGCTCGTGGCTTGCTGGGTGTTTCATCACTTTCCATTTTCCAATTATTAATACACACTGGAGGCAGTAAAATGGAAATATGCACCTTCCTGGTATCCATTTACACATAACTTAGCCTATTGCTTAGGCTAAAGTCAAATTTGGGACCATGAACCAAAATGAATAATGTAGAGAACAAAATTGTATTTGTTCACCCAGCATAAAACTATTGTAGATGACAGAGGGGCAAGTAAAAATGAAAGCCCAAGCTTAAATTACATTACCAGATTCAACAAAAATATTCCATTCTATTGTAAATAAAAATTACAAAAGCCTACAATGGGATTCTATTTAAATCTTTTCTTGAAATGTATTTTCTGTCATAGTCACAAATAAAAGCCCCTTTACAGTATTCAGGAATGTGGTTTCTTAAAAAGTCTGGTCTCTGGGTTCAATCAATTATCATTCAGTGATAGAGCAGTATGTTGGTTAACATTTGAATAAAAACAGCTTTATTTTGTCTACAGTTAAGCTCAATAGGAGAGGTCTCTGATGTTTGATATCGTATCTCTCTGCTCTTGGTTCAAGGGATTAGAATCATTGCAAGAGAATGCCTGAATTTCTACAACAAATGTCTATTGTTTTCTTATGGAATGTTATTGACAGATTCTTAAACATGCCTTAGATTCCTACAAAAATTTCTTGCAAGCAAACTGCTTTGAAACAATACAGCACTGTTACATCAATATAACAAAAACAGCAAGTTTGGCTAACCTTTAATCCTGGGTGGTGATAAGAGTTATAATTTCACATGCTTTAAAAGTGTTTAACATATGGCTAAACATTTTGCGGCACTCTTCAAAGTTTGTCTTTTCTCCCCATCCCCACCACAAAGCCCTGCTTTATGCTGAGAAACAATTACTACATGAAACATTTATGTCATTCTAGGTGTGCTTGGTTTTTGGGAGCTCTACACCAGCTGAGGTTCTCAGGACATGGCTGTGCTTGAGAAGCACTCAGGATCTCATAAAATATACCTGGGGGGAGACCAGAAACAGGTATTTTTTATGATCACCCCAGATTATTCTAATATGAGGTCAGGTTTGAGAACCACTAGATGGGAGCATCTGAAAGAACATCAGGGTCACAATCACATGAGACGAATAGGCAAAAAAAGAAGACCGAGCCATAACAGCAAACGTCTGAGAAGAGAGTCATGTGCCTGAGTGGTGGGCAAGAGCAGCTGGGTGTCCCAAGATACAACTTGTCACCCAAACTCACAGAACCACCAGCTTACATCTGTCTGGCCAGTGACACGTGGGGTCTTTAGAGGGGGTAACGTCTTGCTGCTGGACTCTCCCAAGTGTCCCAACAGCAGAAGGCAGAAGAGGATTCCACAGGGAAAAGAACAGAGCTGGGTACTTTCCACAGAGGTGGCTCCTGAGACCAGCTGGGCACTGCTGAGGTGCCAATGAGGGAGATGCCAGGAAGAACATGAAACCTGCCTGGACGTGGAACACAAAACCGATCAGGGAAATCCCTAGAAATACTGCACCGCAACTGGCGGCACCAAGCCCTGCAGCAAGCAGGAGGGAAGTAAGAAGCAGTTGATGGCTTTCAGGGGATACCACTTTCTAACCTCTCTGTGGTCATGTGGCTAAAAAACCACAGGCTGCTTCTCTTCCCCAAGAGACCCTGTGAGGTTAGAAAGTCTCAGGTGTCTGTCACGGTAGGCTCGGCCTCATCAGCAGGGAGAACAGTGGCTTCCAGGGGCTGGAAATGGGGAGACTTCCGGATCCTGTGCCCCTCTGTCATCTACATTTTCATTTAATCTGGCCTAGCGTAAAGGTATGCCAACAGCCCACCCGACTTCAGTATTGAGCTGGAAAGGACAGGGAACGTGGGAAGTGAGGAATATGCCCCAGCTCCTCTGCTGACAGTCTTGACTTGCTCTTGCAGCCCTGAGGTCAGTCAGGGTTAGACTCTAGGTCATCCCTGGGGCTGACAAAGAGGCAGAGAGATGCCTCCAGACCTCGACTGCAGGTTCCTCTGGGGTCTAGCACAGTCCAGCCAGGCCAGTCCAGCCTCCGGAGCAGAACACAGACAGGCGCTTCTGTGCCTGCTCTCAGCTCCTTACCACAACCCTAGAGGAGGCTGGCAGGTGTCCAGGAGACAAAGTAAATTTTTTCACTTTGGTTTCTTTGATCTCCAATGATTAATAAAAACTTCGGACCTTTTCAAGTGTATAGATTTTTCCCAAGTTTTTTCTTTTCTTGGTGCAGAGCTCTGAGCTTTTTACTTCATGTTTCTTTGAGTTCCCTTAAGTAATCTGTACTTCTATTTTCTTTGTATTAGTTAGGGAGCCTATTCTGAAGTCGATTTCAGTATTTTTATACTCACTGTTGCAACGTTTCGAAGCCTTGTTCTTTATAGAGCAGTTCTTGCTTCATCTGTGAGAGTTCTCTCTTCAGCTTTTTAACCTTTCATGAAAAATCAATGTAAATATTAATGTTTGTAAATACCTAGCAACACAGTGCATTGTTTTAAAAGATAATAAATTAGTAAGCTATTAACACATAAATAAAGACATTAGTTTAAGTAACATTCACTTTACCAGTTTCTCCTTCACATAAATTCTTTGGAAGACATATTAATTATGTTTAAATTATCAGTGATGTATATAACTACTATTTACCTCAATTATCTCATTCAGCAACATTCCCATGAGCTGGACATCATCATGGTCTCCATTTTGTGATGAACAGCCAATAACGCACGGAGTGAGAACTTCGAGCCACTGCACGTCTAACTCTAAAAGCTCGCACTCGTGCCTTCATTCATGGCGCCAAAGATCACCAGCCACCCCTGTTTCTCCGATATGCTCAACTGATGCCTGCCTCAGTGTTTCTGCATAGGCTGTTCCCTCTGCCTGAAAAGCTCTTCCCAGGTCTCCAGTGGTTGACTCCTCATCACTCTGATGTTAGCCAAACATTACCTTTTCAAGCAGGATTTCTCTCACCACCGTATCCATGCTATGACTCTGTTTTATTTAGATCATAGTGCTTTTCAAGAGCTGAAATATCCTGTGTACTTGGGTTTTTTGTTTTGTTTTTAAGAGACGGGGCCTTGCTCTGTCACCCAGGCTGGAGTGCAGTGGCCCGATCATAGCTCACTGTAAACCTTGAACTCCTGGGCTCAAGTGATCCTCCTGCCTCAGCCTCCTGAGTAGCTAGGACTATAGGTGCACGCTACCACACCCTGCTAATTTTTTAATTTTTTGTAAAGAGAGAGTTTCGCTAAATTGCTCAGGCTGGCCTCCAACTCCTGGCCTCAATTGATCCTCCCACTGTGGCCTCCAAACTGCTGGGATTACAAGCATGGGCCACCTCACCCAGCCTCCTATGTACTTGTTTACTGTCTGTCCTCCACGGGAAAGTAAGCTGCATCCCATCAGCTATACCTTGAGCATCTAGAATGGTACCATGCAAACAGTAAATGATAAATATTTGTTGTCTAACTGCTAAAAAAACATTTTTTTCCTGTTGGCAAATATATTCTTTGGTAATAACACTGCTAAAATTTGACAGATCAGAAAAATAGCACATGCCTGGTTTAGTCATGAACTCACACAGGTCTTCGCATGACAGTTAGGAACTTATTTCCATATGTTAAGTTGTAGCCTTCAGTGTTAAACACATTCTGTTGTGCAGTAGTTTTGTGTGCTTTCAAACTTGTATTGCCTATTTATTTTACTCATTCCACAAATAGTTATTGACTCTCCATTACATGTCAGGTCCTGGGCCCGAAGTGTTAACAAAACAGGCATTATTCCTGCCCTCAGGGATCTTAACGGAGCACTGGAGAAGCCAGATAAGCCAAATAATCACCCGGCGAAATAAATCTTACCAATAACCAGAGATGCTATGGAAAAAAGGTCAGGATAATTTGAGATGTAAAAGGGGGACGGGACCTAACTGAGTCTGAGCAGCTGGATGAAGCCTGTCTGAGGAAATGACGTCTAAGCAGACAGGGAGGGTAGTGGGGGTTCACTTGGTAGATGAGGGTTCTCCAAAGGTAGAGCTGGTGCAAAAACCCTCGCAGAGGGGGGAGACTCATCAAACCTGTGGAATTTAAAGAATGCGCCCTCCTGCTGCTGGATTCCAGGGGGTGGGGGGGCATAGAGTGGGATTGGAGAAGGCCTGATTATAAAGAGTCTTGAAGCCATGTTGAGGATTTCTAAATCTTATCCCAAGAACAACGAGAATCGAGGAGGGATTTTCAAGCATGATCGGCCTTGTGACTATAAATAATCACTGTGACAACCCTGTGGTGACAGAACAGAGACACCAGCCCACCGTGCAGGCACATGGCAGCTGCGAGACAGCAGAGCCCAGAGGAGGAATACAATGCAGAGGCGGCGTCGGCAGGACCTGGCCACGGGCTCAACGAGAGGGTGGGGTGGGGGGAATGTCACGAAGATCACATTCCGGATCTCGGCTTGCCAGCCAGGTAGGTAAACGTGTTTTCCGGGAGAGGGGGACCACATTTGGGAGTAAGGATGGAGGATTTTCTTTAAGACATTTATTTTTGGGATGTCCATGAGACTTCAAAGGCAACTGGAATATGTGGACTTGATGTTCAGAACAAGTGTCTGAACTAGAGATATAAAATTAGGAGTCAGTGGCATGGAGAGATGACATTTTAGATGCACCAGAATAACTGAGATCACCTACAGAGGGTGTGTAGTGATGAGAAGAGAGTTCAGGAACAAGCCCTGGGCGTCTTCATTATTCAG
Organism: Indri indri; assembly: GCA_004363605.1. Classification (NCBI taxonomy): domain Eukaryota; kingdom Metazoa; phylum Chordata; class Mammalia; order Primates; family Indriidae; genus Indri; species Indri indri. The sequence continues at coordinate 17,024 of RJWJ010006908.1, read as the reverse complement.
AAGTCTACCAGAGGAAGAGGCAAAATATACTGTGAAGTAGTGGCAAGAGAAGTTGGAGGAACAAAAAAGGGCGTTACAGAATATAGGAGAAAAAGTCGAGAGGGAGACTAGGCCTTTTGAGGAATAAAACGCTGAGGACAAGCTGTGTAATACTCAATGCTTGTATCCCTTGAGGCACAGTACTTCGGACAAGGTAGACAGTCAATAATTTATCTGTCGAGTTTATCTTAATGTAACAGTTTGTGCCCGAAGGCATTTATATTTTATTAGGGAATAGAAATATAAATAATTATATTTCAAGGCCCAATTCATAACTACAAAGAGAGGTGTAAACAATTCTGTTAGAAGCCAAGGGAAGAGAGGATTACTTATGGCTCGAGGATGAGGGCTGACCTCGTGGAGGAGATGCCTGAACTGGATTCCGAAGGTGCTGTAATTCCAACCAAGAGCAACGAGCTCATTCACAGTATGTCATGAAAACAAAAACATTTCAGTTTTAATATTAGACTATTATCATGTCAAAAGAACCATCAGTAATCAAGAGCTCATTCCACAAGTACTTCTATTTTGGACAGCATTCTCAAGTGCTTTTTGCCAAAAAGGCAATAACACTTTTATCTTTTAAAAAAAAAAAAAAAAAGGAGTTAATAAAAAAAAAATCAATAACAACACAAATGGCTGGGCTGAAACCTGTCTTTACCTTTGAAAACACAGTTAATAAAAACAATGGTGATAATGAGCCCACTTAGAACTAAATTAAAATAATCAGTGTAACTCATTGGCATAAAATAGCATTCTACTTAAAATCATTTGGATTGTGATGATAAACCAATTTAAATTTTTGAAAATTATTTAAAATATTCTTTTTCTTGAATAAATATCTTGAGCTATTAGCACTCCCAGGTTCACTGCAGCACGATTCATAATAGCTAAGCTATAGAAATAAACTAAATGTTCAATGACAGATGAATGGTAAAGAAAATGTAGTACATACGCATTATGTACTATTATGTATTATTCAGCCTTAAATATTATATTATTTATTTTATTTATACATTATTTATGTGTTATATTATATATGATATATCATATATAATATTATTTACATATTATTCAGCTAGAATATTATTCAGCCTTAAAAAAGAAGTAAGGCTGGGCGCGGTGGCTCACGCCTGTAATCCTAGCACTCTGGGAGGCCGAGGTGGGCGCATTGTTTGAGCTCGGAAGTTCGAGACCAGCCTGAGCAAGAGCGAGATCCCGCCTCTACTAAAATTAGAAAGAAATTAATTGGACAGCTAAAAATATATATAGAAAAAATTAGCCGGGCATGGTGGAGCATGCCTGTAGTCCCAGCTACTCGGGAGGCTGAGGCAGGAGGATTGCTCGAGCCCAGGAGTTTGAGGTTGCTGTGAGCTAGGCTGACACCACGGCACTCACTCTAGCCCGGGCAAAAGAGTGAGACTCTGTCTCAAAAAAAAAAGAAAAAAAAAAAAGAAAAAAAAAAGAAGTAAATGCTGCAAAATGTGACACTGATGAACTGTGAGGACATCATGCTAAGTAAAATAAGCCAGTCACAGAAGGACCAGAACTGCATGATTCCACTTACATTAAGTATCTAAAATAGTCAAACTCATAGAAGCAGAAAGTAGAATGATGGTTGCCAGGGGCTGGGCTGTGGAGGAAAAAGGGAGCTGTTCAAGGGTATGTTCAGTTATGCCAGATGAAAGTTCAGAGATCGGCTGTGCAACAGTGTATCTATAGTTAACGATATTATACGTTATACAGAAAAATTTGTTAAGAAGGTAGATCTCACGTTGTGTTCTCACCACAATAAAATACAAATTGGAATTTAAAAATATCTAAAATTAACTTTTGACAAACGGAGACTCTCCTCTGTTTAGGTGGTGAGATTTTATTGCATGTTGTGTGACAATCATATAAGAAGCTAACCTATGCATTCTTTTCTTCTACATTGTTTAGTTTACCAGAAATCAGCTATAAGCCAGTTTTTATTTTGAGGAGTCTTCTTAGTGGATTACCTAAATGATTATTGGCTCCCAAATGTCAATGTTGCATTTTATTATTAATTACTATGAAAAAGTTTGCTCACATTATACTGACATGTGAAAACAGATATTATTTCCAACCAGACATTATTTCTAATTGTTTTTGGTTTTATGAATATAGTCATAACTAGCAGTTTAACAACTTTTCTTCTCTGAAACTATTTGACATCATTTTGGCTATTGGAGGACCACTATTTCTATTCTTCTGTTCTCCCACCCACCCTCAAAGGTAGGACGTAGAATTTTTAAAGCAAATGTCCTTAGATTACAGCTAAAGGATTAAGCTAATGCTGACTTGCAAGGTTAGCATAATGTAGACTCTACTAAGAAGCAACAAGGAGAGCTAAATTCAGGAGCATCTTTTATGTATTCCAGGTATTGTGTTAAATATAAATGCCTATTTTCAATTCTCAAAACTAATCTATTAGATACAGTTTTAATTCTCATTTTATAGGTGAGGAATCTGAGACCTAAAGAGAAAAAGTAAGCAAATTGCTGGAGATTATACTGCTGCTAGGTAGCAGAGACTAGTCTAGAACCCAGGAGAATTTTTTTAAAAATACAACTATAAAAGTTTAGTTATTCATGGCATCATGACACATGTAAAACCAAAGACAAATGAGAATTATAAAAAAACAACCTAAATAAAATCTTATTCTACCTCAGAAACTTCATTGTTTCCACATACCACCTGGATTGACGACATGAACAGCTCACAAGCCCTAGAGCCTGCGTCTTCTCTTGGTTACTGACCTTTCTGCAGCTGTAGCCAACCATCTATTTTTACAGAGCCATTTCTAGTGAATCAAATCTCACAACCCAGAGTCATAAATTGGAGGCAAGAGACCCATGACTTTTGCACATTTCCTGCCTTCCATACTGACTACAAAAAGCAACTGACATTTTAACTTGATTTCAAAGTTATCTCTGAAAACCAGGAAGATACTGTGATTAAACGTGATAAGTATGACTAGAAATCATAGAGCTTCTTGCTACCTCTTCCAATCTCAGTGTAATAAGTTTTATTTTTAAAAAAAGGAGAAAGAAGATGACAATGAAGGAAAAGGAAATTCTGGAAACCTGTAGACCTCAGAAGTATCACAAGACAGTCGAGTTTCAAAAGTTTGCCCTAAAAGTGAACCTTGCAACATTAAAGCTATAATGAGCAAAATGGTATTTTACTAATGAGTACCTTCCCTTTTCACCATTTTCTCCATTGTCTTGAAGGGAGCTCCTTAAGCAAGACAATAAAGGGCAACTGTCAGCTTGCTCCTTTGGAAATCTTTCTCTTGGCTACCACGTCCACCTTGCTAAAAGTCGCCAAAAATCCTCACTACCCTGCCTTGTCTCTACAGGCATCTTTAAAGAAAATGAGATGTCAACTCCAGATGGGCAAAGAATTAGGACTAAAAGTTTTTTAAATTTGCCTAAAGAATAGAGGAAAACAGAATCCCAGATGTTCCTAGAACCATTTATGATGACTAATAAATGGATTCTATGATTAGAAACAAAATGGTTAAAATACAGTTTTTTTGAAAAACCTTTTGTTTAACAATAAAAAGGAGATAAGACAAAAGCCAATGAGAAAAATTTTATGATATATACTGTCTCAAGGTACAAATAACAGATAAAAATATGGAAGGTCAGGCCGGGCGCGGTGGCTCACGCCTGTAATCCTGGCACTCTGGGAGGCCGAGGTGGGCGGATCGTCCTGAGCTCAGGAGTTCAAGACCAGCCTGAGCAAGAGCGAGACCCTGTCTCTACCAAAAATAGAAAGAAATTAATTGGACAGCTAAAAATATATATAGAAAAAATTAGCCGGGCATGGTGGCACATGCCTGTAGTCCCAGCTACTCGGGAGGCTGAGACAGTAGGATTGCTCGAGCCCGGGAGTCTGAGGTTGCTGTGAGCTAGGCTGATGCCACGGCACTCGCCCCAGGCAAGAGAGTGAGACTCTGTCTCAAAAAAAAAAGAAAAAAAAAAAAAATGGAAGGTCAATGCTGGATCTCCACAAATAATTTATTTTTGTTTGATTTTGAGAGAGTCTCGCTCTGTTGCCTGGCCTAGAGTGCAGCGGTGTGATCATAGCTCACTGCAATCTCAAACTCCTCGGCTCAAGCAATTCTCCTGCCTCAGCCTCACAAATAGTTGGGACTACAGGTGCATGCCACCACATCTGGCTTATTTTTCTGTTTTTTATAGAGACGGGGTCTAGCTATGGGGCTCAGGCTGGTCCTGAACTCCTGGCCTCAAGAGATCCTCCTGCCTCGGCCTCCCAAAGTGCTAGGATTACAGGTATTAGCTACTGTGCCCGGCTCCCCACAAATAATTAAACCAGCAAGTTACCCCACAACCCAGCAATTCTGTTTCAAGGCATATATCCAAGAGAAATGAAAATATATATCTACACAAACACTTATACACATATATTCACAGTAGCATTATTCATAATAACCAAAAAGTAAAAACAACTCAAATAACCACCAATTGATGAGGGGATAAATAAAATGTGGTATATCTGTATCATGGAATATTATTTGTCAATAAAAAGAATGAAATACTGATAAATGCTTCAAGACTATCAATCTCGGAAACAATTATGCAAAGTGAAAGAAACCAGTCACAAAAGATCATATGTTGTATGATTCCGTTCATATGAAATGTCTATAACAGGCACATCTAGAAAGTCAGAAAGAGTTGGCGGTTTGGGGCTTGGGAGTGGGGTAGGCAAGCGGGGAATGGGGAGTAACTGCTAAAGGGTACAGAATTCCCTTTGGGCGGCAAAAATGCTCTAAAATTAGATTGTGATAATGCGTATATAACTATGAATATACCATTAAATTGTATATTTTAAATGGGTAAATTGCATAGTATGTGAATTATTTCTCAATAAAGATGCTAAATTTAAAAAAAAAAACTGATAAAGAGAAAAGGTAGATTACCACCAAAAACATAAACAAATCACCACCTAACAAAGACAAAATCAAAAACCATGATACCATTATATATCAATTAAACTAGCAAAAAATAAACACAAATGATAAAAACTCCGTCAAAATAAAAACTTGATCAAATGTCTCCCTATTTCAGATGAACACCCGAGCCCTTTCACGGCGGTCTGTGAGGCCTGCAGGCTCTCGGTGTCTTCCTCTCCTGCTACTCTGCCCCTCCTCCCTCTATTGCGGCCACACTTCTTCAAGTGCATCCTTGAAGGTCCCACACCTTCTCCTCCATCAGGACCTTTACACCGACTCTTCCCCACCTACCTAACGTTTTCACCGCCCTGCCCAGCCTTTGTTCCAATGTCGCCTTCGCAATGAAACTTCCCCTGGAACACAACACTCAAACGTGTAACCAGCTCTCCTTCCTTCCCCACACCCTGTTCTACGGCACTTATTCCTGGTTGGATCGATTTTGGAGGAAAAAAAAAAAAATCGACATAAGCTGAATTTATCAAAATGCTTTCTCTGCATCTATTGGAATGATTAATTACTTCCCTTCACTCTGTTAGTACAGTGAATCATTTTCAAATCCAAAACTGTACTTTCCTAGGGTAAGTCCACACTGGCCCTGATATATTATTTTTAAATGCCGTATTTAGTTTACCAATATTTCGCATAGGATTTTTGCTTCTGTGCCTATGAACATGGCTGGCTTCCACATTTTTTTCTCATAGTCTTGTCAGACTTTGGTGTCGGTTATGATAGTCTCAACCTGAGGGTTTCCCTGGGATTTCTTTGATAGCAACAGGGCTATTCGGATTTTTTCTTTCATCTGGAGTCATTTTTGGTCAATAATATTTTAATTGGAATTAATCGTTTCATTTTAAAATTCAAATGTAATATTATAAGTTTTCTCATAATGTCTTATTTCTTAAGCATTTGTAGTTTTATCCCTTTTGATTCCTTGTACTTTTATTTATTTATTCCTTTTCTCTCTTACTTTTGAGTCAATCCTGACAGGCATCTGTCAATTTTATTATTCTTTCAAAAAATCATATTTTGCTTTTGCTGGCCTCTCCAGCATAGCCATGTTTTCTATTTTGATAATATCTGCCTTTAACTTTATTTTCCTTCTACTCTCTGTGGACTTATTCTGTTGCTCTTGAGTACACTGCTCATTAATTTTAAGACTTTCCTCTTTTCTAGTATATGCATTTAAGCCTGTAAGTTTTTCTCTCTCTACACAACTAAACTGCAGACTGTTTTTGATTCCCCAGTTTTTTCACTCGTCCTTTTTTATTCCAGGATCCAACCCAGGAGCCACGTTGTATTCGGCTGTCAAGTCTCCTTAGATGCCTCCAGTCTGTGACAGCTCCTCACTCCTTCCTTGCCCAAGTTTCACTAATTTTAGCTAAGAGTATTCATGTATGTTTGACCCATTATTATTTATAAGCGTGTAGTTCTGGACTTCCAAATAATGCCACTTCTAAGTTTTCTAAACTTAGAAGTATAACATATATAATGAAAAGAAAAAAACCTTCAGCATACTACTCAATAATGACTCCAAAGTTGAAACACCCACGTAATGGCCAACAGTTGAAGAAACAATACATTATCAGAAACCCAGAAGTCATTCTTGTGCCCCTCCAAATTACTAACCCTTCCCTTTTCTTCAAAGGTAACCACTATCTTGACTTCTCTCGAAACAGTTTGTCTTTTTTGAACTTCATATAAATGCAGTCATACGGTGTGTATTCTTTTGTGCCTAGCGTCATTCACTCAACATTGTATCACTGCATGCAACCATGTTCATTGATTTTCATTTCTATATAATGTTCTCCATCATGACCATACAAAATGCATTCGTCCATTCTGCTATTGATACACACTTCAAGTTTTAGCCTATTACACTATGAGCATCCTGTTCATAGGAGTGGAGCTCCATGGTAGTAGGTAAGTGTATGTTCAACTTTATTAGGAAATGTCAGTTTTCCAAAGTGATTGTGCCACTTTACTTCCACCAGCAGTACAGAGTTCCAGTTGCTCTACATCGTTGATAACCCTTTGCATATTGTTGGTCTTTTTTATTTTAGCTCTTCTGAAGCAGGGTAGTGTTTTTTAATGGATTTCTAACAAATTCATTATAGTCAGAGAATGTGGCCTGAGCAATACTTTGAAATTTATTGAAGCTAGCCTCATGGTCCAATATGTGAGTCAGTTTTCATGAATATTCTAAACATGCCTGAAAAGAATTTTTGTTCCCTACTTTTTGGGTGGAATGTTATACATACGAATTAGATTAAGCTTTTCAACTACGTTATTCACCTATAATTAGATCAAGCTTGTCGACCATGTTATTCTACACTGCAAATAATCTTTTTGATCTGCTTGATCCACCAATTATTAAAAGTTATCCTGGAATCTCCCACTATGACTGTGGATTTGTCAGTTCCCTCCTTGGATTTCCTGCCTGTTTTTGCTTTATATATATTGGGGCCCATAGTTTAACAAATACATTACAGATTCATGGCCTCTTTTTTTTTTTTTTTTTTTGCCTTAAAATCTATCTCTTCCGACATCAACAAAGCTTTATTTATACCAGCTTTATTCTAGTTAGAATATTATTGGTATATCTTTTTTCCCATCCTTTTACTTTTAACTTTTCTATATTATTGTTTTCTCTATCTTTGTTGTCTCTTGTAAGCATCATATAGGTAGATTTTCTTTCCAAATCCAGTTTTTTAATCTTTCTCTTCTTAACCAGAGCATTTAATCCAATCACACTTAGAATTCTAATTATTGAAACATTGAGATTTATTAATATTTTACCATCTTATATTAGACTCATTTGCCTGTCCTTTCTACTCTTTTCTCTCCTTTTCTGTTTTCTTTAGTATTTCCAGTGGTGAAGAACTACTGATGTCACACATTACTCTCCAATTTTATCTGAAAATGTCTTTATTTCATCCACGTGCATGAAAGATGTTTTTGCTGTGCATAAATTTCTGGCTAACGGTTATTTTCTCTTAGAACACTGAAAGTATGAAAAAACACCATCAGTACGCTCTCCCTAATTTTGGGCCTTTGCAAATAATCCCCTCACCATCCCCCCCAGTGGCTCCGAATTTTATTCATTATATGATTAATTTACAGATGTTCTACTCTGTTCTTTTTCATATCTCCTTGATCATTTTCATAGTTCTTCCTTACTCATTATTTTCGATCTCATTTTGTATTTCTTAAAACATGTTAAACATACATAATTTGTATGGTATCTAGTATCTCCAAAATCTGAAGCATTTGAAGATCAGATTCTATTGGGAGAGCGAGCGAAGCTTCATCTGTATTTACAGCCACTCCCCATCCACCCCCGCCCCAGTCTGTGGAAAAATTGTCTTCCATGAAACTGGTCCCTGGTACCAAAAAGGTTGCGGACCGCTGAGGAAGGCACGAGTTGAAAGAGTACCCCTCCAGAGAAGATCTGCATCTGCAGGCGACTGGAGCACAACCGTCTGTCGCTGCTTAACCCTGTTACACCTTGAACTAAGTGTTCAGCTTGGGCTTTTTCAGACCACACAGGTAAGTGTGAATTCAGGGGCATCTGATAGTGCTAAATCCAAAGGTAAGAATGTTTTCTTTTCCTTTAACTACTTACCATTATTTTTCTTTTCTAGATAGGCAACTTTTCTTACTTCCCTCTAGAAGTAGTCATGGTGCTGGCAGGTATGTTGGGGTGGTTGGGTTGGCTGGATTTAATCCTAGCGTTCTTACACTGAGGGTTCAGTGTCCTTTGGAGTCCCAACTTTACACAGTTGTGCTTTGTCCCAGTGAGACCATGAGAGGGAGAATGCAGAAGGCACCGTTCACTAGCTTGGCAAACACCCTCAGGCAGAGGCAGCTTCAGTGTTCTGCTTACTATTCTGGGTTCTGAGCCAGCTTTATGCCTCTATGAATGCCTTTCTTGCCAGCTTCTCCATACTTTTATTTATCTTTATTTATATTACATTCACCATTTTTAGTTATTTGTAGAAGGAAACATACAGCGTGGACACAGTTATTGTCCACTAATCTGTTGGACAGAAAAAGTCCCCTAATATTGGGGGGGTTTTTTGGTGCTTTCTCTCTTCCATTCTTGTGAAATCCCAACAAAGCTTGATTTGTGTGTTTTCTTTTTTTTTAGGCTTTTAAAGATACCGTAGAGCTACTCTATCATATCCATGTTTTTTACTTCAAACATTCTATGCCTGATGGCTGTATACAGCACTACCTATGATGAATTCTCTCTCACCTCCAAAAAACCCCCTAGATCTCATAATCTTCTATATCTAATTAGCAATTTGCAGAACATATAAGAACCAAGGAAATTTGTTTGAGTACACCATGGGAATGTAGGGCGCAAAAATCAGACAGTGAGGAATTCTACAAATGACCTAGCTTTTTTGAAAAATTACAAAGAAAGGAAGATGCTTAAAATAGACTGCAGAAATATATCTACCAATTACAATGTATAGACGATATCTGGACATTGATTCAAACAAACCGACAGAAAAACAAATTATGACACAAACGGGAAACATAAATATTGAGAGGGTATTTGGACAGTAATAAAGAATTCTAGGTAACTTTTCAAAAGTAATAATAGTATTGTGGTTATTTTTTAAGAACAGTTCTCGGCTTTTAGAAATGCATGCTGAAATACTTATAGATGAAATGATATACTGTTTCAAATTGTCATCAGTAGGATGGAGTGAGATTAACAAAAAATTATTGAGGTACATGATGGAAACACGGGAGATAACTGTACTATTCTGTCTCTTCATGTACAGTGTTTAGTATTTCCCATAATACAATACAGTCATGTCACTTAATTACAGGAATACGTTCTGAGAAATGCATCATTAGGTGATTTCATCATTGTATGAACATCATGGAGGGTACTGTGATGGCACAGCCTACTAGACACCTGGGCTATATGGTACAGCCTATTGCTCCTGGGCTACAAACCTGTACAGCATGTTACTGTGCTGAATGCTATAGGCAACTATAACACAATGAGAAGCATATATGTACCTAAAAATATCTACACACAGAAAAGGTACAGTTAAAATACAGTATTATAATCTATGGAAACACTGATATATATGATTGACCAAAACATCATTATTCAGCACATGACTGTATAGGCTGGTTGTCGTGGCTCACACCTGTAATCCCAGCACTTTGAGAGGCTGAGGTGGGAAGATTGCTTGAGGATAGGAGTTGGAGGACCAGCCCATGCAAAAGCAAGACCCTGTCTCTACAAAAAAAATGGAATAATTAGCTGGGTATGGTGGTGCACACCTGTAGTCCCAGCCACTTGGGGGTCTGAAGTAGGAGGATTGCTCGAGCCCAGGAGTTTGAGGTTACAGCAAGCTATGATGATACCACTGTACTCTAGCCTAGGCAACAGAGCAAGACCCTGTCTCAATTAAAAAAAAAAAAAAAGGTTCTGGGTATATTAATAAAGAGCATTAATCTATTCACTTTATCATTTCAGAAATAAGACATTAAGAAGTACTGTTATCCCATTTGACTGAAGAGGAAAAGTGAAGCCTAATGATCAATATCTACGACCATAATCTAAAAGAACGTGAAACAAATTTTCAGACAAAAGCTACTAAATACATGATTCCCAAATACTTGGCCTACTAGTTCTAATGCATTAAAACAAATGAATTTTTTTGCTTCATTTGTACACCTGTTAAGACTGTTGCATCGAAATAATAAAGCACAGAAACTAGTATTTGGCAATGTCTGAAAAATTGTTACTGCGACCAAAAATGCAGCCACATACTCAAAGACACAAAAGCAATCAAGAGTTAAGTTCACTCGTGAGTTACTATTTCTGTTGCATTAATTTGTGAAAGAGATTTTAACAGGGTACAAGAAAGGCCAAATTGTCAAAATGCAACAGACTCTGCCAAGTTACCCACCCACATCCGAATGGCTGGGGCATTCTAAAAGTGCAACCTGGCCAAAATGTACACAAATACCAAAAAGAGCTTGCCACCTGTGCCAAAGTGTTCAAACCATGGCACAGCTCGAAACATCGCAACAGCAGCACAGACCACAAAGGCCAATTTCCTAAGGGAACAGTCCTAAAAAGGCATTCACGCAGCCAGGAAGTGTTAAAACCACCAACTAGGCATTAATAAAAGAGATGAAGACAGTGTTATTTCTGATCTTCTATTATAGTTATTTATGAATGTCTTATATCCTCTTCTTGAAGGAAGCACCTCTCTCTTTGTGGTCACAGGGATAAAATATACATATTTAAAATGTAGGCCTCTGATATTAAAAGCAAATTAAACCTGGCATAGAATAAGCTTTATTAAGAGATTCTGCTACATTAGAAGACAGTTCTGAGGAACGTGACCACTTGGGACCTCCTGTGATATCTCTGATTGGGATGGGGGCTCCATTTCCTTCTCAATGATTATTGTATGAGATATCCTAATATGTTTTTGTTTTTAAATCTCTCCCTCAGTTTTCATATTTCCTACAAGGGATTTAAGTGGACAGACTATTAAAACTTATTGTGGTTATTCCATTTACATGTGTCTTACAAAGATTAAGGACTGTAAAAAATGATTAAAATTTCAAAGGGCAGTAATAATAAGTAATAATGTCCTCAGAAGCACACAGCTCTGAGTGAGTACTGGAGTTTATTAAGAGTAAGTTTTGACAAAAATGCCTTCACTTCTTTTTGCTTTTTCTTTTTTTTTTAAGATAAGGTATCTAGCCTAGTAGATCACAGAAATGTATAAACACAATATAGAGACACAGCACTAAGGTATCTGACAAACCTTCACATGACACTACTGAGAAATGTACAGAGAAATATGGATGGATTGACAGAGGAAAGGGTCCAGGACACCCGGCAGGGGTGGCGAACTTGCCGCCTCACGGCCATGTGTGGCCCCTTGACCAAATGCAAATCCTTTATTAAACGGATTTATTCCAAAAAATTTGGATTCAGTCAAAAGGCCACACTCAAGGATCCAGAAGGCCACATGTGGCCCCAGGCCGCAGGTTCCCCACACCTGCAAGGGATATTTACTGTAGAATGACACAGAACGTTTCTATCAATGACTTCAAAAATAAAACCAAGAAATCCAAACTAATGAGAGGTTTTGCCTCCAGGAAGTGTAGACCAACCTTTTCACATTCTTCCAGAGAATAGAAAAGTTGTGCCAAAACAAACATGTGTTTAAGGACACTGGAGAACTACTAAGGTAGCGAGAACTTGTGTTAAAGATCCAGAAGATAAGGGAAGCTCAGTGCCATGACCCAAACATGGCACTGCTTTTCCTTTTGAGGCATTTGCCGACGCAATAGAGAAACTACTGAAGTTGGATGCATGCAGCGACTGAGCACCTGAGATACAGAGAACTGGCAGTTCCAGAGCCGAGGCACGAAGGGAGAGATCTGGAGTTCAGTCTCGATCAGCCCCCAGGGGCCCTGGTAAAACATTCCAAGAGTTTCACTGGGATTTTTGAAGAGCTTTGCCCTAAGAGAAAGGGTAAACTAGAAATAGACTCACCCTTAGAAAGGGACTGAAGCCCAGATTCCAGTCAGCTCCAATCCTGATTGGATTAAAATTATCTTAGCCTGACTACCTATAAGAAGGAAAACTAGATTCTCACTAAAGATGACACGATGATCAAAAATTATATATCAATGTACAGAATTTGGACAACAGAAACAATAAAAATAATAGTCAAATAGAAATTTTTAAAACTGCAAAGTACAGTGTAATTGAGCTAGAATCGATTAAAGAAAAATCTCCAAATGTTTGAAAATTAAACAATACACTCATATGAGAAATCATAAAGAAAGTTAAAAAATATTTTTAACTAAGTGATAATGAAAACACAAAAATCAAAACTTGTGGGATGTAGGAGAAAGCCATGTAAAGTAATTTAGAGCCTCAAATGCAGACACTAGAAAGTAAGAAGGGCTGAAATTTAGGCAGTATCCACTAAGACATGTACAGTCCTGCACCTCATAATGACATTTCCCCACATATATGACGGTGGTCCCATGAGATTATAATGGAGTTGAAAAATTTGGTAGGACAACACATTACCTTTTCTATACTTAGACATGGTTAAATATTAATACATAAATACTTCCCATTGCATTACAACTGCCAACAGTACTCAGTACAGTCACATGCTGCACAGGTCTGTGGCCTGGGGGCAATACACTGTACCACATACAGTAGGTATGTAGTAGCTGTACCATCCACATTTGTGTAAGTGCATCTATCATGTTCATACGATGAAATCGTCTAATGACACATTTCTGAGAATGTAACCGTCATTAAGCGACACATGACTGTGTATTTTTAAAATAAATTGTACTGTGTATATTTGAGGTTTACGGCCTAATGTTACGGGATACATATAGATAGTAAAATGGTTACTATAGTAAAGCAAATTAATATATGCATCAACACACAGTTTTTTTGTTACAAGAGCAACTAAAATCTATTTATTGAACAAAAGTCCCTAATACAATATATTGTTACTACCTATAATCCTCATGTTGAACATTAGATCTCTAGACTTGTTCATCCTACATATCTGCTTACTTTGTATCATTTGAACTACATCTCTGTTTCTTCTTCCCCCACCCCTTCCCCAAAACCACTGTTTTATTCTCTATTTCTGTATATTTGACTTTTTTTTTTTATGACTCCACATATACATGAGATCATTCAGCCATAAAAAAGGAGATTCCGCTGTTTGCTACGACATCACGGACCTGGAGAACTATGCTGTGTGATGGGTATATTTTTTGACATAGCAATTCCACTTCTAGCTGCAAAACCAACAAAAATGTGTACATATGTGCACCAAAAGACATGTATAACAGACATATACATTAAGGTGTAATTTTAATAATCAGAAATTGAAATAAACTTTACTGTATATCAACAGTAAATGACATAAAGAATTTGTGGTATATGCACAAAAGGGGAATACTACACAGCAATAAAAGTGAATGTGAATGAATCTCAAAATGTTGAGCAAAACAAGCCATCGAATAATACATACGGTAGCATGCCAGTTTTACACAGTGCGGAGCAGGCCAAAAATTAACCTCTGTGTTAACGAGGATGGTCTATCTCTAGAGAGAAGGGTAAGGACAATGAAAGGACACAACAGAGGCTTCTACAGTCATGGTAATAACCTGTTTCATGACCTGGGTCTTGGGTACATGAGTTTATTTACTTGGTGAACAGTCTTTAATACTCCAAAAATCAAGAATAAACAAACTCTGGCCTTAACGGCAGTTTGGTCAAAAAGATTTATGGCAAGGATCAGGAAATAACCCTGTAAGAGGAATTATGAGGACCTAGCAAAGTCTGACCTAGAAAAGCATGACATGATGACATGATGATGCAAATTGTAGGCATCTTTAAATATAAGGTTGTCTGATGAAACAGTAACTTGGATTAACTCTGGAGGATAAAACTCAGAACAATGAGCAAAGACAAGTTATCAATATTGAATCAAATTTTGATTCAATATTCTAACAATAAAACTGTGCAATAAATGGAATATGTGTCACCTCAATAATAAAGATGATCCAAACACAGAACTTGTTCAAACAGAGGCAGAAAGACCACCCATCGGGGAGAGGCGGAGGAGTCTGCTACAGTGAATGGAGGCAGGAGATGACCGCTAACACCCCCGCCACAGCCTTCAGAGTCTACACATAGTCAGCGTGGAACCACACTTAAAAAACTTACCCTTAATCGTGTAGTGGAGATCTCAGCTTTTAAAATGTCTGGATCATATTTAGTACTGGATGAAGATCCTGAGAATACTTTGGAAAGAGAAAAAAGAAAAAATAATTATTTACAAGCTGCCTAACTAGTTCTCAGCTTAGAATTTACTGACTCTTAAAACAAGATTTATGTGCTTCTGTGGATACTTTTTTCTTTTTATAATTCCTTTATTGTCATTCACCAGACATGTAAATATAAAAAGTAACCTTCGAATCTCTGTAATTTAAAGAAAAAAAATCAGTAAAATGGAATGTCATACAGACCCTGGTGCTTAATTTTCTTCTGGATTTTAGACATCCATGTCCTCAGAGGACTACACTGCGGTACAGCAGGTGAGAGCTTTGCGTTATCCAGGAATTTGTAATTTATGCAGCACTTCTGAGCCCATCACAGCTGCTTCTTTAAACAAAGGCAGCTCCACGTTATCAATTTATGAGATGAGGGGGAGGTAAATCGACTCAGGCCATCAACAGAAACCTCGCTTTAGCTAAGAGTTCCAGTTCCTCCCCACTACGAATATTCTACAAGAGTAGCAAAAAGGCCAAATTCCTGGTCTTGTTCTGAAATGGTAAAAATTAACTCATAAACGAATAAAAGACAATCAGGCAGAGGGAGGAGCAGGAACGGAAGGCACACATAGTCCCCAAACGGGAAGACTTCCATCTGGAACGGGGTCGAGGGGTGTCACTGAGAAATCTGTGGTGTGCCCCCACCTCTCAGGGTTTTCTTCCAGCCCAGGAGGGGAACGGACTTAGAATGAAGCTTCACAGAAATGCAAGTGGTCTTCTTCTACCTACAATACTCCGCCTCCAACTCTAAAGTCTGAGTAGCCACACCGCACTTACAGCTTGTGCGAGAACTTGACTTTTCCTTGTAGGCATCATTTAATCGCACGTATTCATCCAGGGCCAATGCCAGTCTTTGCTCCTTCACGTGGTACAGCTCCTTCTGTGTCCTGAGTGCGTCCTGGGCCACTGAGAGATAGTCCTTGAGCATTTTCTCCTGTTCCCCCCTCCATTGTTTTCTTGGATCTTCTATCTGTGTGGTTTCTGAAAATATATTAGGTACAATTTTTTTTTTTAGAATTTAGTTTTGTTTTCTGGATTATTTAAGGTTTAGGGAGTAGCCAGCTTAAATTCTTGTATTCTCTGAGGAGTCTACTAGCATTTCTGCAGTGACTGTTCCCAAAATGTGGTAGTTTTTGTTTTATTTACCTAGTCCACACCCCTTTACCCCTCTGCCCTTGCAGGTTCTTGCCAACAGTGTATTCTCACCATAAATCCATCATACACAATGCTGCCAATTAGATCATGACTTTCAAGAATTCTTTGGCTCCCCAGTGCCTACAGGACAACATCAAGCTGTTTTCCCAGCATTCCAGGCCCCTTCTTATCTGAACCCAACCTACTTCCATGGCACGAGCTGCCATTCACTGAAGACAGGACCCCTCCACGCTGCCCCTACATCAGCACTGCTCCAAGCTGGTCTACTCTGCACGCCAGCACCGGTCCATGAACGAGTTTCATGTCCATGACAGTAAGTACGGAAATCAGCAGTAAATATTCTGAAATGTTTATAGCAATTTTATCATTGTATATCTGTTGAATCTAATAATATTGGGGCTTGCGTTTTGTATTTCTTTGCCTCTGGGTGTTTTTTGGGTTTTTTTTGTTTTTTTTTTAACATTTCTAGTAATTCATTTTTATGGTATTTTACAAAAAATATCGCTGAGTCCGTAGTAGATTAGAAATTTAAACATAAACAAACAAAAAACCCTGGTCCTGGTTTAAGGAGAATGCGCCAGTCTAAGATCCTGGTCCTTGGTTCTGCACACCAGAATCATGCAGAGACCCTGTAAAAAATCCCAGACCAATTAGAGTCTCTGCAGGTAGAACCCAGGCCTGGCAGGTGTAAGAGCTCCTCAGGTGATTCTAATAAGTAGCCACGACCCAGCACCACTGCTCTGAGCAAAGCTCACATGCTGCCTCCCCACGAAGGCCCCGTCACCCCATCTGTAAGTCAGCCCTCCATCCTCTGGCTTCACAGCAGTTACCCTCATTTTAGAAACCTAAAACACATTCTTCACTGTGTGGTGAAGCTACAGTAGGCGCTACAAAGTGCAAAGAAAAACAAAAAAAGAATACAAATTACTCTAAACATTTTCTTATAATTTAAAAT